>JAFVLL020022729.1:31325-95840 GCA_021397915.2 Tor tambroides
AGAATGCAGTGTTTCTTATCGCAGTTCCTAATCTAAATCCCATGCATCAAATTCAGAGCTGACAGAACTTATCCTCCCACTCCATGGATATCGAACCCTAAAGCCAGTCACTTCCCAACAAAAAGCCAGTCTGACAAGAATTCTAAGGCTCTTTCCTTTAATACATCCACATTTTTTCTGGTATTATTTTTAAGAAAAATAACATCAAGCACTGTGGAACAGATTTAAGCTCTTGAAATATACAATGCTGCAAATGTGGGAGACAAATCATTCATAGATGATTTTGGCTAAATGTTTATTTTAACGGAATTACACAATAAATAAATCCAATGCTGGAAAATCCCATACAAAAATATGGTGTACAGTTTTACCACATCCAGAATGCTGGTCTCTTTATGTAAAAAAAAAAAAAAAAAAGTCTTACTAAAACAATACTGAAAAGAAAAACTTAAGTTGTTTGAAATAATCTTTCTTAAATTTTTTAGCAAAACCACTTCTCTGTCTATGAATATCTAAAAATATAAAATGGTTCAATAAAGTATTTTTTAAACTTTTGAAAAAATAAACACTAAGGATCATTTACTTCATCAGGCCTTTAGACCAAAGGCAAGCACACCATGGTGCAATTTAAAACTGACTTAGCAGATGTTTTCCAACCAATAAACTTTCAAAAGTGCTAATCACGCATTGTTGTCTCTCTGCAGGTAGAATGTGCTTTAATTTAAAGGGATAGTTCACCCAAAAATGAAAATTCTGTCATTAATTACTCACCCTCATGTCATTCCAAATGCGTAAGACTTTTGCTCATCTTCAGAACACATATTAAGATATTTTTAATGAAATCCGAGAGCTTTCTGACCCTCCACAGGCAGAAAGGGAACTCAAGGCACAGAAACTTTTTGTGCACAAAGAAAACAAAAATAACTTTATTCAATGATTTCTTCTCTTCTGGGTCAGTCCGCCGCTATTCACGAGAGTACCATGACGTATTTCACGAGAGTACATGTGTAGTTGCCCTTGCTGCCTATGGAGGGTCAGAAAGCTTAATTTGTGTTCCAAAGGTGAACGAACCCCTTGCAAGTTTGGAATAACATGAGGGTGAGTAATTAATGACAGAATTTTCATTTTTGGGTGAACTATCCCTTTAAATAAAATACACAGAAAAAAAAGTGCAGCTGTAGAGCAAAAAAAAAAAAATCCCCTTGATTTTCACAAAGGTTTGAGGCTCCAACAGCACACTTGCACCAATCACACCAACATATCACGTCACAGAAATGCTAATCATGAACTTAGCTGCCACTTCCAATTAGGGGCTTCCACAGATAAATCCTGACCCTCAACGTGATTTTACAAAACAGCCAGAGAATGTGTAACTGTATCTGATGCTATGGACTGTCAAGAGACGCATAAAAGTTCTGCGGTCGCACAGACCTCAGAGTTGGCCGTAATTATCACGGTGGGGGTGTGAGGTACCTCAAGAGGGCTGTCAGATCGTACGTCAATGATCTATACTTCGACGACCGCTTTTTGGTTTCCTGCTAATCTGCTAACAAAGAGTTTGTACTTCGCATTCAGAGATGAATCAATCATTTAGGAGGAGCAGATCTCCTGTAGCCATTTAATTCTGTCTGCACATGCCCGAGTTGTGTGAAACAGAAATAAATCAGCCAGAGCCAGCGTTCCAAAACTATCACAACTGATTACAGCCCGTGAAATCGGGAGGAGGAGACAGGGAGCCAGAAAAGAGAGCGAGGAGATTTGTAAAGGTGAGGTTCGGGGATGGGTGTGCACCACCAGAACGCTTTTAACAGCCTATACTGTCAATTCAGCATGCAAGCTAGACAAGCTGCATTTCTGAGAAAAGAGCAAAGACACCCGACACAGAAAACCTGCATAAAATAATCATAAATTACCATATAAACCATTAACGGTTTGATTTAGCTACCCAATGTAAAAAAAGAACTGCTCGTGAAGCGAAAACAAGGATGTGGGCTTCGTATGTGAGCAGTTTCTCACAATCAAACAGCATACAGAAGCACGTACACAAAACCCTATGTGAAAATCACTACCGCTCTCGTTCCCCCATTTTCTCAGTCTACGTGCAGCCTGCAAGCAGATGGGTCCGAGTCGTCTGAAAATGTGTGGTCACCATAGCAACCACTCACAGGAGTTGTTCTCTTTTCAGTGAAAAGAAACACAGGGGCAATAGTGCTTTTTCACCTTCCATCTGTCTGGCTAGCTGCCTCCATTCTTGGTGCACTACCATCAGTGAAGCGAATTCCTTGAGAAGGAGGGAGGCTCGGTGGCTTACGGAGGTATTTCTCAAAGCAATCCACCATCTGCTGACCACTGCCAGGTTGACAGTTGAAAGGGAGGGGGAGTCTGGCAGGTCTGACCTCCAGACCAAAACAAGACGTGTAATTAAATCAAGCTGATGAAGGCCGTCGACGCACCTGAATACAGAAAGGTCTCCATTACAAAAGCACTGCTGGACCAAGATCACAAATTCCTGTGCAAACTTGAAAAAAAAAATCTGTTTTCTGTGCCATTTACACACTTAAAGAAATAGCTCATCCACAATCCTGTCATTATTTATTCATGCTCATGTCGTTCCAAACTTGCCTAGATATTTAACGGTATTTACGGTCTTGCTCTCTGACCTTTGCTATCATCTAATGCTAATTTTTATCTAATTTCTATCATGTAATTTCTATTTCTATCCAGCTAATTTCTATTTTTTTTTCCATAAAATGCCAATTCATAGAGACCACATCTGTTGAACTCCAAGAATGACAAAAACTCAAACAAACACCATAAAATAGTCCACAACCAACTTATGTGTTGATTTCCAAGTATTCTAAAGCATCACATTAGGTTTGTCAGCGTAAAATATCAAAATTTAAGTCACAATTCAGATTTAACAACTTGTTAAGTCTGACGCAATAAATGATTCATAAACAACTCACTTGAGGGAAACACTGTCAGTGAATAATGACAAATTTCCATCTGTTCCTGACACAAAGCTATCATCTGGGCTCAAAAGACAAGTAATATAGGGGTTTTGGAAAATATGAGACACATGGACTACTTTTGTGATGCTTTTTCAGTCGTTTCTTGGAGCTTAACAGTTGTGGCCACTGTGAGATTTTGTTGTATGAAAAAGATCTGCATAAAGATTCTACAAAATGTATATTTTTTTGTTTCCCAGAATGAAGTAATGATGATTTGAAATTACACAAACAATAACAGAATGTTCAGTTTTGGGTGAACTTTTCTGAAGGAATTCCGAAGACACAGGAAGACAGACGGATATTTTATGCACCAAGCCAACATCCTTGGAACTGACAGACTATATTCAACTCAGTCTGGTCCTGACAACATTGTTGGTCATTGCAATTGCAGTTGGGATGGTCGTGGTTAGGGCGGCTACAGGGCCAGGCTCAGTGTGGCCTTGACTGTTCCTCTTTTCATGCAGTGATGCAGAGGAGGAAGAAGAACTCACTACATCTGTGGGTGACCAGAGTGCTCCAGATGTGGGATTCTAGAACATTCCTTTAAAAAAAATTAAGACAGACACAAGAGACAAAAACAATCAATGTCAAACTCCAGTCCCAAATGTGCAATAAATGCCTTATTTCTCCAAGTCTTTCCTCGTGTAATTTACAAATCATCCTTTCGGGTGCATGTGTGTGTTTTTAGGATGTGAATCAATATTGCTGGACAACTATAAATTTGTCGAATAACCCTCCTCTGACAGCTATTAGGGGATATATCACCAAAATGTATTTCTCTGTGGTCACGGATTTGCTATTTCGAGTGTGGAAAAAGTGAGCCTGGCTGTGGCTTTATGGATCTTGTGTGACCTCCAATTAACATTGTTTTACTGTAGAGGAAGCCCCTTTTTTTCTTTTTTTACCTGTTTTACAACTGGGCGTTAAAGGGGACAACGCAGCCCAGAGGAAAACAGATGTCATGGTCTTAAAAGCCCCGTTTTTCTAGTGTTATTAGCCAGTCAGTGACACAAAGATATGTACTGTAAGCTGGACAGAGGGAGAGAATTGCATTTGAGGCCTTTAGGGACTAAATAAACTCTGTATTATGTCAGAAAAGAATAGTTAAAAACACCACTCCTCAAAAGTCAACATTTGAACTGCTTTGACTCATTGGGTTACATTTAAAACTGTAACATGTTATAGAACATGAATGAATGGCTCTGGATTGCAGAGGAAGTGGACTTTGTTCTAAATAGTGCAAAGTGTAAACTTGAAGGCTATTCCGGTTCAATTTTAACCTTTTGTTACCGCTCGCTTGTTTACTTCAATACCATATAAACAATGCTAATATAAAGTCTTATACAAAACAGAAATAGAACGGTTAACAACAATAAAACCTCCATAAACTTTTCCTTTTCAACCTCCATAACAGTTCTTATTCACACAGGCTCTAGTAACTACATTTCCAACGATGTGACTCAACGCTGCAAGATACTATTTGTAACAGCAACACATCAGCTTCAAGGTAAACAGCGTAGCAATTCACGGGTAAACTGCATATTTGGGAAGTTCAACGTTGTCTAAAACGACGTCTGCGTGCACATTTCTGTCGTGTTGAATGTCACTCGACACCGCTGTTCGAATAATTCACAACAATACATCTGTTAACATGCCGTGATCCATTAGCACATGCACATACCTGAACAATATAAGAAAGAACATGGAAGAAAATCCTCCAAAGTGTGTTGCAGATCCCAGTTTTTCCAATACAATTCCCGAGTTCAAATCCACCGTGGTTGTTCCAGCAGGAATTTTCCCACCGAAGGGAAGAGCAATGTGAGCAAAGGATGGAAGGGGAGGGATAACAGAACAGAACGGAGGCGGCGCCTTTACCGTCACCAAACTTCCAGCCTGGAAGCTTTTTGTCAACACCACTATGCAATAGACTGTATTTGGCCAAAATATGAGAGATAGCTGACAGTGCCTTAAAGAAATATTATAAGGTTATTATACTTTATTTCAAAATACTATAGTTAAGACAGTTAATTTTACAAAAACTGAAAAAAATGAATACGATTAACCCTGTAAAGCCTGACAGAAATATTATAAGGTTATTATACTTTATTTCAAAATACTGTAGTTAATACAGTTAATTTTACAAAAACTGCAAAAAAAATGAAAATGATTAACCCTGTAAAGCCTGACATCCTGTATGAAATTATAGTAATTTATTGAAATAGAACTGTTTATTGAAACAAAAAAGTTTGCATATGACTTATACAATGAGAAAATTGAGCTCACAGGGAAAAACACACATCAGTGTTATTCAGAGACACAAAGACATTTATTCTAAGAGATTTTTTGCAGTAAAGCAGTCTATGGTAAATGCATATAAATATCAGTTGTCACTCTGTATATCCCCATAATACGTCATTGTTGGATGATTATATTTAAAAGCTTTTCTGATCAAATCTCTGTAGTTTTATTTGTTTATGTATTTATTGGTGTTATGAAGTATGTACTATATGATTGTGTACATGTGGACAGAATTAATGCAAATGGTGTTGTTTGTATTATATTGTTTTATGTATTTGGCAGACACATTACATTGTATTCAAGGTATACATTTTGTCCATTCATTCAATCAAAAAATGTAACAGAGAGAAAAAGCCCTGACATATTTTCTGACTTCATCCTGCAAAAAAAAAAAAAAAAAAAAAAGTTTTTGAATCTATTTAGCTTCTGCACCACAAACACCACTTCCAAAGCAAAAGGTCTGATCTGATTGATTGTGGCAGTGTAGATTACCCATGAACAAATTGTGCAGGCACCAGATAAGGCCTCCTGCCAAAGCAGCTGCATCTTTCTCTATCCTATCATTGTCAGGAGGGACCCATCTCTATTCTGAAAATCACTCCCTACTGGATATGGTGCAAAACAGAAGGGGTGTAAAGCGCATTGTAATTGGTAGCAGAGGGAGAGTCTGTCAGTGAGACTGTCTTAATTTAGAGCGAGTCACTAGAGAATGTGCGGAATATAATTGTAGTTTTGCAGAAAGTACAGATTCTGAGGCAAATTAAAGCATTTATTGAACAGTCTGTATACATTCATACACAGAAGTGGCTGTTATCATGCTATGGGTACCTGTTGGGTATCAATATGTAAACTGACAAAATATGTTTCGTTATATCATATACGTAACATGGGCAAAAAAAACTTCCTGAAAATGATGTAAAAGTCCTCTAGGGGGAGCCATATCCTCAGTTATAGCAGAATGACCACAACATCATAACCAGTATGTAAACCAATTCTGGATACATCTAAAATCAGGCTTCAAGTAAACTAAATTAACATACTGAAAACTGAAAAATAAGCAATTAGACATCAAGTTATTTATTAGTAATTACTTATTCAAGTTTTAGCCTAAATCATACACTATTACTTTTCAAATTGATTTTTAATCATTTTGGGATCACTAAAAAAGAAAAGTAGCCTATTTTTCTCTCACTCCTATGGATAAAGATTTGCCAGACTGTCCTTTTGGGATTACATAATGTTTTCTTCCTGTAAATGGTTCATCAGAACACACCCATCCTTTACACAACATGGACCACCTCCCACTGCTGGAAATAAATGACCTTATTTTTCCTTATGTGCTTTTCAGACTGAAAATATTAAGTGAAAGTGAAGTTTGGCCAGTTATGGTGACCCATACTCAGAATTTGTGCTCTGCATTTAACCCATCCAAGTCCACACACACAGCAGTGAACACACACCTGGGGCAGTGGGCAGCCAATGCTGCGGCGCCCGGGGAGCAGTTGGGGGTTCGGTACCTTGCTCAAGGGTGTAGAGAGCGCTGGCTATTCACTCCCTTCGCTGACAATTCCTGCCGGAGCTGAGACTCAAACCTGCGACCTTCAGGTTACAAGTCTGACTCTCTATCTATTAGGCCATGACTGCCCCCTTTTATTATAAAGAAGGGACACATAAGAAATAAATCACACATCCACCTAGCAACTGTGTCCCAAAATACATAAGTTTTACACACTCCTCTCTCCTTCCAAAGAAGAGTATGTTACATTTATATTAATGGAACACAAGATGTGTTCATTCTCACAACCAGGAAATTTTACTTCTCTGTGACTTTAACCAAACCATGGCAGAATGGCCACAGAGAGAGAGAGAGAGAGAGAGAGAGAGAGAGAGAGAGAAAGCAGGCCACAGCAGGCCAGTTTTCACTGCTTTGAGATTATTTTGAATTGTGCTTTCATGTTACCACATGAAAACAGTAGGCTACCCTGTTAAAAAAATGTCAACCATTTTATTATTTTCATCCTGCTATGTGAAATATGGTTGTCAGCTTTGAATTCTTTGTCACCCAGTCATACTTTAATATGTGTCTCTTCTGTTTGATTTCTATCTACTTGTAAATGTGCTTCTAAGGATATACATTTGGGTTGGTTTTTATGTGACTAGTTTGACAGTTTCTGTGCTATTAATATACCTTGTGGTCTGAGAGTGGGGTTAGTGCTAACAGAACACCCTGAGAGAGTTGGCCTGAAGTCTTCAAAGAGCATCTGTTTCTCACAATTGATGAAGAGGGAAGAGATGTCCTCTGTACCATATCTCTTATTCATTCATTAATTATCTCTAATCTGCTTTATTTTATCATTAGCAGATTTATTTTCAAGCAACCATCCTTGTCTTTGTCTCTGTCTTTGTTGTTGGCTCACCTTGGGATGTAACAGATGAGTGAGACATCAGTGAGATACATATCAGCAGATGTTAATCAAGTGAGTAAATATCTCTCTCGGTGTGTTCATTGAGTTTTTAGTCAGAGAACTTTCTTTATTTTTCATAATGTGCACACATTTTGGTTGAAAGCATTTCTTAAAATCCAGACAGATATAGTTTTCCCTATATACTCTGTTATGACTTTGTATAGGCATTTGTATCATTATAACAGGATGACTTCATGTTATGCATACATGGCAAAAGGCTGATGATACTGTTCATCATTAATTAATAGATAACTGAAACAAGTATTAGTAGGTGTCATGTTTATATGACAAACTGATGCATTTTTAATAAGAGATGAGTATGCATGCATGTACTGTATGTGCTCTCGTTCCCGTGACTGTGAGGCTGATACACTGGGCAACTTTTTAGGCAATATTGTCAGGCAACTTTGGTAAGTTGCTGTCAATGGGCAACCAGGTGAGACACAGAGCCCACAACCGATATAAAATATCCAAATATAAATTTGTTACCCATTCTCAATGGGAAAGTGCCCAAGCAACATTGCTCAAAAAAAGTTGCCGGCAAAATTGCTCAAAAAGTTGCCCTGTGTGTCATCAGCCTGATACTTTATCGCAAGAATTCCAAGTTTGTGACAGAGTAGAGCCATGGCTTCATTTCAGGGGACCAAAGTTTTATGAGATTTTTTTATATATTTCAAGTGGAATTCTTTTTTATTTATACTTATGTTTATAGGAAACCCATGTCTGACTCTATTAAGATATGTCATTGAGTATGTTTTCATCTCTCTTTAACTGAATTCTCTGTTGCTTTTCACACACCATTTGTGAAGCAGAACCCAAGGACTGTAAGAATGTGGATGATCACCTTTCTTTTGTTCACTTTGGTTCTAGGTAAGAAAGTGTCTCTAAAGAATGAAATTCAAGGATAGAATTAAAAATAATTAAAGGATAGTAGCAGGATGAAATATGTAATGAAATGTAAAAGCAAGTTTGAAGCTTTTTATTTTATTTATTGTTTGTTTGTTTGTCATGAATTCATTTTTTCCATATTTTGTGCTTGTCCATATAGCAGCAACAGCATGTTATAGTTTAGATTGTTTGTTATAAATAGCTTTAGAACTCTTCAAACAAAGTTTGCAGCTTAACATATATTTATGCATGTATGTAAATTTTACTATATTTTTTTCAGCAATGGAGAACGATGGAGACTTTAAGATGTGTGGAATATGGCGCCATAGCAACGCATCCCGAAATCTGAAATATGATTTGAAAACAGGCTGTAAGGAAATTGAGATTTCAGCCAATGAGAGCACACTCTCTGTTAGGAGCAGTATCACAGCCAAGTGCACACGATCTTCATCCGTTCCTCTAAAATCAAACCCTCTTCAAAATCAAAGTCGTTTCTGTGTGTTCTGGGAGCCGCTGCTGGACCTGCTGATAGTGGAGGTGAATGGAAAGAATCACACTCTGTGTGAATCACATGGCCTTCAAGGAAACTGCTGTACTGATCTCTCACAAGAGAATCAAGAACCTGCTGCTCTGTATGGTATTGTGAATGGCAGCATCCACGGTGATCTCATCAGTTATGATGTCATGGAAGTATATAGATTTCGAGGAGATACAATCAACTGCAGTAAGAAACTTTAATATGTAAAATTTGTTGTCTTAAAATTTGTAGAATTTTTGACCTACAGATCAAAAAGTTACACTGACTGAGCTCACTTGTGAGTTTAGCCTTTCTGAGCATGTAATTAGTTTAGATTTCCTCTTACAGAGGAGAAATTCTGTGATGAGGCAAGTCAGAAGCCAAGTGGAGCAAACATGTGAGCCAATCATCATTTTCAGTTTGGTAGTTTCACTATTACTTTAGATTCTTGTGAACTGATGTGGTCTATCATGCAGATGGTAAGAGGCGATGTTGTGCATGCCTATAAGAGCACAATCAGGACAAGCTTAAGTATGAGTGAAAAACAGAGGTTGAGCCGCAAACAGGAAGCTGAACTCATTACATCTGCCGTGGTTTTCTATGTTCACTTTTAATGCATGAAGTTCCAAGGGCATCATTGGATTTTTGATGCATTAATAACATCTTTAAAACTTGCATTTGTATATTTTTTATAATCATGCTATTTTACTCCATTCATGTGTGAATATGTAAAAATAACTTATAATAGTTATAATATGTATCTGTTGATCATGTCTAAATACATGTGTTTGTGCATATTTGCAGGATAGAGGAAGTAGTGATGAAATCCAATAAAACGGGTCGGGTGGATCTACCTTGTGCTCAGAGCACAATCATTGAGATGAAAGAGGATTTCACAGGACTTAATTTCACTCTGCCAGTAAATAACATTCACCTTATAGAAGCAAAAAGTTCAAATAACCTTTGAAGGTCTCTGTCTAGCATATGAATAAACATATATGTTACCTTCCAGATACCTAAAACTAAAGCATTATACATGATACCCTCCGTTTATCTTCCCTCCTCTCTGAAATCCCAATCAAGGAGCACATCCAAAGTGGTGTGTACTTACTACAAAGACAAATCATTATTTCAGGTGAAAACACAAAATTTGTCAAGCAGAGATAAATCATATGGATTATTTAGCTTCCATTAGCCCACCAACATATACAGCAATGTACAGTATGACATAACAGTATCTGTGTTGTGTAGAGGGCCTCGTCTAATGCAGTTCTTCTGGGTGGCATAGTTGGACTCTCTGTGGAGAACGAGATCATCAGAAACCTCCCAGAACCTGTCAGAATCACGTTTCATCACTCTGCTCTCCCAGTACGTCTTTTTGAGCATGTTTAGTCCTTTTTTTCCAAATACTTTCAAGTTATACTTACTAATTGTTGTTATATGCCATTTATAAGCTTAGCAACAACTATAACTCACATCATTTTCTACTGAGTAGACACTGAAAACCACATGACAAGGCCGGTGAGGTGAAGCCTGATAAACATCAAACAGCTGATGCTGTTTTCAGCATTAAAATCACAAAGACCTCATTTACGTGAATAGAATTTGTGACAACTGAACTTCACAATAGCTATAATGAATCTCTGTAGTACTGTATGTTTAAAGCAATGATGTATGTGCTGAGCCACTCTCTTTGAACTGATTATAGATGCATTTTTCCTAACTACTTCTATTTCATTTCACAGCCTAACCATTCTAGAAGTTGTGTTTCATGGGACACAAGACGAGGTGCGTTCAAGTCATGTTCATAGACACATCAATACAGTGTTAGACATCAAGCAAATGTTTCAATGCCAGCTGAAGCACAATTACTGACTGCTATGTTGATGCCTCTGCAGATAATGAAGTGACCTGGAGAAATGACGGCTGTGAGACTGTTAAAATCCACGACACAGAGACAGAATGTTGCTGTAATCATCTCACATACTTTGCCATTCTTGTGGTGAGTAGCAGCTTTACCAAGAAAATGGCATCAAATAAGTGTTTACTCACTGCTGGTAATATTTCTCACTGTGAGCCAGACTTTATGAATATTTCTTTCATCCTTGGTAATATGCATAGACAGTTGGACAGTGAGTTAACGGATTACACCACGCAATGCAATGATACTGTAACAAAAGTCCTTTCTTTGTACTGCACACACCTTGTCTCTTTTTCTTCATCGCTTCAGCAAGTGGAACAGAAGACAGTTCGCCCTCTAGAGGCTGTGACGTTCATTACCGCTGTGGGCTGTGCCATGTCCTTAGTTTGCTGTTTGGTTCTCTTCTATTGGCTCTGTAAACGCAGGTAACTTACTTAAGTGGCTTATGGAATGCTTATTCTTAATGGCAATTGTGGACCTGCCCCCACTTTTATTTCTATTTCTTGTTTTGTCTCTATTTGCTTTTCCTGTACTTCAGAAAAGGGAAAGACCAGTCCTTACTGGTGCATCGCAGTCTGGTAGTGGCAACATTTTTTCTTTGCCTGTGCTTCAGTCTTACCAGTACACTGGCAAATACTGGAAATGAAACCGTTTGTAAGATAACAGGAACGCTTTTGCATTATTCTCTGCTCAGTACCCTCTGCTGGATGACTGTGGAAATGTTTCACACAGTCTTTGTAGTTGGCTGTGTATCAAGCTCAAATCTTCCTTCATGGGTCTTTTACTTGGCAGGCTTTGGTGAGTTAGTTAAAATAAAAATTGTTCTGTCCTCAGAACCCATTCAAAAATGGCTGTATTTTCTAAATTTTAAATTAAGGTAATTTGTTGTTGTTTTAGGTATCCCAGCTCTACTAGTTTGTACATTGCTTACTATAGGTGATATTTATGGCTTAAGGAAGATTATGCTAAGTGAAGATGTCACCAGTCTATATTTTATGTAAGTAGATTTACTTTGTAACATGTAACCGTGCAGTATGCAATATATATTTTACTATTTTTTTCTCACTTAGGTGCTGGATGTTGGATTCTGACAATAGCAGATTGGCTCATTACATCATTATTATTGGCTCACTGGCAGTTGTGGTGAGCTCTGGTACAGTCATGCTTTTCTTTGTGGCTACAAAGAACCGCATGGCTTTTTTCAGTATCTGGGGTCTCACTTGTCTGTTTGGCACAACGTGGGGCCTGGGTCTCTTCAGTTTTGGCCCTCTCTCAGAGGCCACCCTCTTCCTCTTCTGCATTATCAATTCCTGTCTTGGTGAGATTTTTTACGTTGTTGATACTACACTATTGCTACTTTTGATAATACACTATTGAGAAAGTTGCGGAAGAAAGATCAAATCCTGGCCTTGTCAATGCATTCGTGTCAGTTTGACATAATATAATCTATAACAGTAAGCTGTGGTACCAGTATGTTTTTCTTTATTAGATTGTTTATGAAAGCTTGCATGTAATTCATTAGGTTCCTGTCAGATACAGACAATGCATGCATACAGTTTAGAGTGATAATAATTATAGTATACTAATAATCAATATTTCTGTATCCAAACAGGAGTTTTTCATATGCTGCGATACTATGCCCTTGAACAGATGAAAAAGAGATGTGAATTGAGTTCAGATGGGGGCAGTAGAGGATCTGTTATGTTACAGTGCAGAGATGATGAAAGTGTTTTATAAGTGAGTGTTTTTATTAAAGGGGCATATATTAAAATAAATAATCAAAGTTTGGTGTACTGCTTGGTCTGCTCTCATCCTGTAGGTCATAATATTGAATGTTTCTCAATGACATATTGTTTCATAACACCGTCTAGAGAATCAAACACAAATGCTTCACGTTATATGCTATATTTCTTTCATTTTATTCTTTGTATGAATGTAATAGTTTAACATTATGAAGTAAGCCTTGTTTTCCAGCGATATTTTTGTGCAAATCTGCTGTGTGCAATCTTTAAGTTTATGTATTTGGAGATATGCTTTTTGAATTTACAGTAAAATACAAATCTGACCAACATATGCCTTATACATGTTTGCATTATCTAATGTAACAGATAATTATGACTGTGGCCTATAAGCCTACATTTTCATTCTGTTGAATTGTTTAAACAAATATATCTGAATATTCCATTGACTTTGGAGCGTGCTTGGAATTTAATTGTATGTGTGTGTTTATGAATCATTCATTCAATCGATTTGTTCAAATATTGATTAATTAAGGTAGGAAACGCCACTAAGCAGAGGTGGGGGACTCGAGTCACATGACTTGACTCGAGTCACAAATTTAAGGACTTGTGACTTGCTTGACTAAATAAAGAAAATGACTCGACTTGACTTGGACTTGAGATCCAGTGACTTGAGACTTGACTTGACTTAACCTTCATGACTCGGCAGGACTTGACTTTATAACAACTCTAATTATTATTATAAATCATTGCGACATAATTTGGTAAACAAAACGCAAGCCACTGAACCAGCGGCAGAAGTGATCCGAGTCTGCGCAGTTCATGACACACACTGCACGAGCACAGGAACACAGCGCGCCAAATACAAGAGAATCTCCCGAGATGTTTGGATTAACACTTCGAAACTGTATGCATTTGCAAAGCCAGGAAGTCACCACTTCATAAAGGAAAGGTATGTAAGCTTGTTCGTTAGTTGAAAACAGCATTGGTCTTAAAATTCAGCTTAGGTCTGTCATTAAATTAAAGTGATTATAAATTATTAATCTCGTGTTTGTAATTAACGACGTCAAACTTTAATTTCGCTGGCGTTTTGCCTCTCAAAACAGTGCTTTAGTGTCGAGTATCCCTCTTTGTAAATCAATATATGGAATTGTACCACGGAAACCACAGTGTTTTATCGATTAGTGATATTTCTCTTGAACCCAAAAGAATCCAAGACATGTTGTCAAAACGGCCCTAGTATGAGTTTTTATATTTATAACATACGATATTTAGTCATATTTTCAGCGCTGCTGCCCACAGCTAGAGTTACGCGCGTCTCTAAGCAACACACTGAATACTGAACGAATCCAGGGATTTGAACGAATCGGTTGAGTGATTCAGTGGCCCATTCTTGCCTGTTCATGAACGAATCAAATGTTTTGAATGAATCAGTTCAATGAACGCTTCTGTGATAAAGCAGTGATTTGCCACCACTTACTGGCGGCATTAATGTCATAGAGTAGGTCTATCATTTAATTTCATATTTCTATATTCATTTTTTTAAATATTTTTTTTTCCCCCAACAGAACAAACAGAAAACAAAAACGAAACGAAACAAAAAGCTTAGGCAGACCTTAAATGCACAGCTGTCAATTTAGTTCTTATTAAGATAAATTGAAAGAAATTGATAAGTTACAGGGGACGATACATAAACATTAACAGCCAGGGGCGCCGTAAGGGGGGGGGGGAGTTAGGACGATTCTAAGGGCCCGACGATCGGGGGGGCCCCCCGAGGGGTAAACGTGATTTCTACCGAGAGGAACGCTAGAGCCCTGCATTTCAGCCCCCAACGGGCCCGACTTTTTTACGCCTCTATGGCCGGGCTTCTGGCCAATTTTCACGTCATAGTTCAAATGCGGGCTGGGCCTCGGGACTGTTTTAGGCTTCTCCTTATTTTTATATTTTAGACATCCATCAATTAGTGATGAAAAAAATTGCCGCGCTGGTGGAAACAACACCAGACCGTGCCGCGTCTGAGAGCGGCTCGACGGTGTTTAGAGTCCAGCAGCAGCAGAGAGTGCTGTCAGCAGCTGAAGAGTTCTGCGCTCAAATACACGCAATAGACTGAAGCTTGCTGCAAAGACCCAGCAAAAGTAATTACCATGAATGTGTCCGGGGGAAATAGTAAGGAGATATTTGAATTATTTACTAATAAACTAGTGTTTTCTGTGTCAGTGTCGCAAAGATGAAGATGATGATCCTGACTCGCCATCTCCTCATTAGACGCGCCTTTAGAGAGAAGTGCATCTTCACGGATTATAATCAAAGAGTTTTTGTTTTCGTTAATTCATTTCGTTAAGAAGTAATTTAAAGCTTTCTATAGATATATTTATCATGTCTGTGAGGCATGTATTCGTTTCGGTTCATTTTTGTGAAGTGCTCCTGTTCAAGACGAGACGGCAGAAAGCGCATCATTGTTATTTTATAAAATTATTTTATATATTTTATAAAAAGTTTTGTTGATATTGTGAGTGCACACAAATAAAAGTAGACCCTTTACAGTTACGAATGATGTATTACTCTTACATTTGTGAGCAAAAATTACGGTGTAAGTTGTTTCCACTGAAAAAAATGCAATTGATTGCGCTGCTGCGTCCTGCACTTAGCTTCCACTCTCCGCACAAACTACTGGATACAGCGCACATTTATCTAGGTTTAACGTTTAAACATTGTTATATGCTTGAACTGTTTTAGTATATCTATAGATTTTATTTTAGGCAAGTCTTGATGATTTGAGAAGGCTAAATTGATCAAACATGGTTATGATCAGCCTGCCGGTCTGCCACTGGCCGCTTGGTCGTTACTTTAAGAAAGAAAAAGAATTTATTTAAGGAACAAAAAAAAAATGCTCCAAACGTTTTTCTAAATTAACTTAATAAAAAAACGAAATGAAATATAATCACTTTGCCATTACATACAAAACTGAACTATTTTAATAGCTGAAACAGTATAATCTGATTTGGGAGAAGGGGGAAAAAAGACGGGGTCGGGTCGTGCAGGGCTCTACCGGGAACGCGCCACCTTGTCACCTTGTTCTTCCCTCCCACATCAGAACTCCCCCCCCCGGAGGGCCCGAGTGAATATGCTGTCCAGGGGGCCCAGAATCCGTAGCGGCGCCCCTGTTAACAGCAATAGGCTTCTTGTTTTGAGCCATGATGACAATAGATTTCAAGAACAATGTAGGCAATCATGCAAAGTGAAAGAAACAGTCCAAATAGGGTGTCTATATCCGATGAAAATTTTGGGTCCATTTTATTTCTGATATACGGGGTGATTTGTACTCAGCATATTATTTTAAACTGACTAGCATGTTTTGTTACACACTGAAATTCTTTACCGTGCTCCCAGACTGAATCCCAGTCTTCGCTGGAGATATTTAGTGCAAAATCATTTTCAAACATCTGTTAAATATTAGCTGTGTCTCCTAGGATGGTCAAACTCAATATAACATAAATATGAGATACATATTTTTATCTTGTATTTTTATCAATATTTTCTCAATTACAGACTTATCAGTAGGCTATACAAAGTAGTCTTTTGCCTATTTTCAAAATGCTATATTTAAAACATTATTTAAAATGTATAATTAAGTTCATTTCTGAGGAAAAATGAATAAGGTCGTGTGGCAAAAATATATTTGTTCCTGTTTGATACTGTGACTTGACTTGACCCTTGTCAGGACTCGACTTGACTTGCTTGAGGTGAGCCGCTGACTTGACTTGACTTGCTTGGTTAGTTTGTACTGGGACTTGAGACTTGCTTGAGACTTGATGGTAGGGACTTGAGACTTGCTTGAGACTTGAACATGTGCGACTTGCCCCCACCTCTGCCACTAAGCAACAGTTCTTTTGCTCTGTTTGGAACTATTTCTGTTGGCGGAATGTAAATGTAAGTTATATCAACTTCTTGAACTATTATATAAAAGCTATAAAAGCAAAATCTCATTTGCAATGTTTGCAGTTTGTGTGTTGAGTTCATGTTGAAATGAGATTTTTCAGACTGGTAATGGTGACCTCTAGTGACTTTAAGTAGTGAAGCATGTAACAAAATCCGACCTACTCTAGCCTGTCAGGATATTATGTCTTTCTCTGCGTGCTCAAGGGAGGTGGACTGGAATGTTTTCATTTAATGTTTACCAAAATCAAATTTTGACTAATTTAGCTGCTATCTTTTCACTTGTGTTTCCTTCCTTCCAGTTAAGCATTTAAACTGCTTCAGTAAACACAGTTTAAATACATGGGTGGGATAGCACTAGACATTTGATAGTAGTTACATAATCCTTAAAGCTGTAGAACATTTCACCCAATCCGTGTCTTCAGGGGCTTCAGAGCAGAATTTCAAGTGTGGCTCTACTTAAGTTCTATGTTGACAATGTAAATTTGCTGATATGTATGCAATCAAATGTTATTTTTCATTTCTTTGATGTAGTGGACTCACAGTCTTAAAATCAGATTAAGGCAACCCTTGCAACCTTTCTCTCTAAGCTATTAATAAACCAGAATAATTCCCCACTTACAGCGATGGCAGCCCCAGTATTAACCACAAAACCCATGGGACCAGCTTTAAACAGCATGTCACTAGTCAATCAAATAACCATGGTGATAGTAGAATGAACAATTCCCAGACGCAATCACAAGACGAGAGCAGCTGATTCAGTCTTTGAATGAATTTTAATAATGCAGGGGTGAGGGTCCATCTGTTTGGGGGATGTTGTTGGTATATTCATCTGTCAGTTGACTGGATAACCGACTTCTGACCATAGACTGTAATGTTGCAGACATCATGCGATCGCTGCTGCTGAGCAGACACCACAGTGACATACAAAACCTCCTGACTTACCACAGCAGGATGAGAGACAAAGAAAAGAAACAGAAAGAATAGGTTAAAAAAAAAGAGAAGTAGAAATGGGGAAAAATCCATAGAACAAAATATAGCACGAAGCTACAGCATCATTAGTGTTGTGTGTCAGTGGCAGGGAGTGAATACGGTTTTAGATAATATAATCATATATATGTGTGTGTGTGTGTGTGTGTATGTACATTTTTAAATTATTATTTAAATTATTTTGTTGTATACATAAAATAATTATTTAATTAAAAATACTTTATATTTTAAAAAAGTTCAGGGAATATTTTTATAAGATAATTAAAAATGGCAAGCTCTGCCACTGGCTTGAGGGTGGAGCTTATTTTATGTATTTTTTTTTTTACTTTTTATATATTTCTATTTTATATCTTATATCTAAATAAAATATTTTATATTTAATCCTCTATTTCAAATAAAAAAATACATAAAATATAATATAGATACATTTTTATATTTAATATAAAATATTTTTCATATATATATATATATATATATAATTTTTATTTTAAATAGAGAATTAAATATAAAATATTTTTAGAAGACAAACCCATATGTTCATATTTCATTTTACAAATATTACACTTTAAAATAATAACATTTCAGACAAAATATTCTATATATAATAAATAATGATGGTTCAACTGGCTCACACTCTTATTTATACACAAATACTTGGAATATAGTCTAGCCTACTCAAACACATTCTGAACAGGAAAGTTGAATATTAAAGCATGTTCGTGTTTGTTTAAGCAAAACATGTTTAGAACAGGAACACGGATATTTAATGTTTCAGAGTCTGAATACTCTGAATGAATAACCACAACATAGAACAACTAGTTTGTGTACACTCTTAAAAATAAAGGTGCTTAAAAGGTTTCACAAAGAACCATTCAGTCAAAGGTTTGTAAAGAACCATCTCTTTCTTACCTTTTTATAATCTGAAGAACATTCCTTCGCCACAAAGAACCTTTTGTGAAATAGAAAGGTTCTTCAGATGTTAAAGGTTCTTTGGAACCATTTAGAACCCTTTAGACAAAAAAGCTTCATCTATGGCATCGCGAAGCACCTTTATTTTTAAGAGTGTAGGACAAGTGAATAGTGTTATGTCCCAACACCTTAAAGTTATTTCCATTATTCATTTCAGAAACATTTTTGGGTGTGCTTGAACCTGTTTTCATTTTAGCGTCTGTGTTTATCTATGAGTGCAAAACTCTTTCATGCTGGTACCCTTAATCTCTCTTTATAAACATCAGTTTGGAGTTCCCCTGGCCTGTGAGATCACCATGAATTTACACAGTGGGAGTCAGCGCTACTTCACGACGGCTGAGAGAGGCAACAAAAGAGCAGAACCGCTGCCTTTGTTGGCTGGTTGCCTTTGGACTATATACCATCTGCACTAGCTGCCATCTGTTTTGTTGCTATAAACTATGCCAAAATATAAGTAAACTTTATAGAATGACCTGATATACCAAAAGTGTTTGTCTATGAGTGTGCATGAGCAATAGACTATCTCTTTGAGGTATCTGTATTGCTCAGAGGCAGAGCCATGGTGTGAAAAATGCTGTGAATACATTGACAGAGGCTCCTAATGCTGTCGTAAAGCAGTGGTCTGTTCAACATTGGTGCTGTTGTGACCTTAAACTCCAATAAAACGGACAACTTTGCTAACAAGATGCATAGTAAGATGCTTAACAGAAAGTCTAGAGCTGTGTGAAAAGTCTCTTCTTTTTTTCATCCCGTGTACAAGTTCAGACATACACACTGTAGTGGCAATTTGAAACCTCGCTGAAAGGAGTTTATGTCTTCTTGGGGAACAAGTTACACATTGTCTATAGCTTAACCATGCATGTTAAATAGCGAAAGGGAAATTCTTAGTTCTTTTCAGGATGTGGTGACCAGTTTACAGCTTTTAGTCATGTATAAATAAATAATTTGGAATTAAACACAGGTAGACTATGACTAATAAGGGATTTTTTGTTAAATTTATTTGTTGTTCATTTTACACTTTACTGGGTTATACTTTATCAAGAGGTCTGTGTCTAAGAGTTATGACATAGCTCATACGACATATTACTAATCTTTCTAACCACAGCATTCTTTTTCCATTCATGTATTGCAAACTATCTTTTTTTGTTCTTTTTTTTTACGTGCAGAAATGTTTCTTAAGCATCAAATTAGCATATTAGAAGGATTTCCGAAAAATGATGTGACACTGAAGACTGGAGTAATGACTGTTTCAGAAAAAAGAGTATCCTTGTAGGATATTACATTTAAAATATATTGAAACAGAAAACACTTGTTTTGTAATAATAGGATTTCACAGTATTATTGTTTTTACTAGTTTTGAACAAATAATTGCAGCCTTGGTGAGCATAAGAGACTTCTTTCAAAAACATAAAGAAACCTTACCAACCCCAAATTTTTGAACATATTATATGTGATATAAAAAAAAAACTGGAAAAAAAACTGGAAAAAAAAAAAAAATATATATATATATATATATATATATATATATATATATATATATATATATATATATATATATATATATATAAGCTATTATACATAATAGCATAAATATACCTGTACTTTCTGCTGTATTTCTGCAAAGGGATATTACCGGCCTATAAATCACTTCTAACTGCAGCAATGAGAGATGTATCAAACAAAATCAAACATGCCGTGTAAATGTCTGACTCTTTATTTATGGTCTTTCAACATCAGTCGTCTAGAGAAACAGAAAAGCCTTTGTCAGACCTTGGCCTTTATAAACGCTGTTGAAATAGCAGCTGAGACGCACAGGAAGCCAGGTGCTGTAACTGATCAACAGACAGCACACACACACACACACACACACGCAGCACTCCCTCTCCTACATGTCCACTACCTAGCAATGCAATCTTATCAGTATCCTGGACGTTATGGCTTTATTGTAGGGATTCATTTGTAACAAATTCCGAGACAACAAACAGAGGTTGCCCTTGACAAGGACACGTTGCAAATACTGAGAAAAGACTAGTTTTGCAATAAGGTAATTATTCTCAGCTTTTTTGTTCCTCATGCAAAAATAAAGCCTGAATACGCAAACTCAATCCAGGCATCGCTCCTCCCTTATAGCCTAACTTTATTGTACCTGGCCGTAAATTTCTATGACGTAAGCTCGCTTTAAGTTTTATTTCAATCGCATCTTCGTGTTACAACAGTTTATAAAACATACGTTTGACAGCTTTTTTCATGCTCCCAAGTAACCGCCTCTGGTGGAGTGTTTCTAGGAGCCCGTAGTAGTACGGCTACCTCCGCTTTCCGCATGACTACATGATAATGTGACACGAGCGCCTTCAGTTCAGTATTCACACGCTCTGAGAGACTGAGTCACTGCGCGCGGAGTCTGTGAGTGCCAAAGTCACTCGCGTTTATCTCTCTTCCACTCGTTTTGTGTCACGCGTGTATTGACAGGTTCTGTCTCACCGGGAACATTACCGCAAAATAAACAGCGACAGTTTACGAAAACGAAAAGTGTTTTGTGTTCAAGAGGCAGATAGCAAGTGTTCTGCGGTCGTCTATGAACGGTAAGCCAATTTCTTTATAGCCCATGTTTGCGAATATGTTAGCTCACATGATATGATGTCAGATCACTCGGTCTTTGAGAAATTTTGTGTTTTCATACAATTGGACCTGGAATATCTGATACGGGTAATAAAATGTGCGCGTGGATATAATTTTGAAAGAATATAAAGACGTTTTAGTACATTTATATGTTTTTACTACTGTTTAAACCGATTAGAAAAATATGAACCGAGATGTAGCCTAGGTGAATAGCCTGTGTAGGCTGTTCCATAATCCCTCAAAGCTATTACACACTATATGGGGTAAGTTGACACAGTAATAAAAATAAGAGCTTCTTGATACCTTTTACAAACTGTGACAACTTGCCCCGGTGTGATAGTTATGAAAAATATATTTTTCTATCCTTTCCTTTTCAGTGGATGCTGTAGTGTGGTTTCCTGTTCACTTGCTTAGAGCTATAGCAAAATTAATTGATATTGAAATTTTTGTTTAAAGGATTAGTTTCACTAAAATTGAGTGTTTAAAAGCAATATTTGAATCCACTGAACATTTGTTTTTTTCAAACACTCAGGTATAGCTCTTGTGACAACTAGCCCTGCTCTCCCATCATTCTTTTGTATTGTCATATATGGGCTGGGTTTTTGTATTTGCGTTAATAGAAGAAACTGTCAAATGGCTAAACTATGTTAAAATGATGTCAAATAAACCATGTTAATGAGCTTCATGTAACACATTAACACATAACATGCAATAACCTTTAATAAGATTACATTGGAACAGCACTCACTTCAACCTTTATAAGATAAACATGCAGTTTTTCTGTTTTCTAAATGCATTTCTCTATATTTTCACATGGTTTTCAACATTTTACACTGACTGCTGTAATATATGAGACAAGAAGCTCCTTGGGGAAATTGGAGCGCAGGTGGAGGAGCAGCAGCCGCATATTTACTCCGAGGCTATGAACAAATCAAAGACACACTGAGATTGTGTGCTTTAGTGAAACCCTCGACAATCCTGTAACCCCCCCAGTCAATCCACCTCAATAGAAAGGAATGCTTCCTTTATGCCTTCTATATAGGCTAACTG
The DNA here is from genome assembly GCA_021397915.2 of Tor tambroides. Lineage (NCBI taxonomy): Eukaryota > Metazoa > Chordata > Actinopteri > Cypriniformes > Cyprinidae > Tor > Tor tambroides. The sequence continues at coordinate 53,729 of JAFVLL020022729.1, forward strand.
ACTGAGAAGATTGAGCCTTTGCCTACTACTGACATATGCTTTATTTTTGCATATTAGAGGGCACAATGCAAATGCAAACTGAATTTAGAATTGTAAGGCACTTTCTTAAAGAACTGGTGGCTATTAAGCATATAACCACCAATTATAACCACAAATGAGTGTTTTAGTGCTCATTAAATTGCAATCAGACATGTTTTCTTTTTAAGTTCTCTTCATGTCTTGTAATATATGTTGGTTTTCCTGTCTGAACCACGGTGGTTGATCTGCGCAACTAAAGGTCAACTAGTTTTTTGCCGTAATGCAACTCAGCTTCAATGTGGTCGCCACTGAATTGTTGAAAGACCTTTGCCCTCAGTCCTTGCTACTTGTCAGCTCAGCTCAGAATGAAGCGAGCTGAAAGGCCTCTCGCTTTTTTTGTCTGGCAATGATGTCACAAAGAAAAAGCACAATAGATTGACCTAGTTCATCTCAAAGTTCACATTCTTGTTCTGTGCGGGTTGTTAGCTTTGCTAGACACAACACTGGTCATGGAAATGCTCTAGAAATGCAAGTCTTCTGTGGTTTGTCGCTTTTGAGGCTTAGGTAGGACTTCAAAACATGTTGAATCTCATGTTGAGATTTTATCAGCACAAGAAAAAATTCGGTAGCAGGAGCGGAGGCTCGTGAGTTTGCGACTCAATTTTCCACACCGTCATTATAATTAAAAGAGGAAGTGTTATATGATTGTGTGTGGTGTGGAAATAACATAGTAAGGGCAAGAAAATGTTATGAATTTGAGCAAAAATTCCTTTGTGCACAGTTTAAAACTGGCAACACGCCTCCTTTGAATAAATGGACTACGCCAGCTTCCTTTCAGTGGTGCTTGGAGAGAAAAGGGACATTCTTTGACGGCTGTGAGGTCCACATAGCTGGAACAATGGCAGAGGGAGAGAGGGCCAGAAAGGGCGGAGGCATAGACGCACCCTTCTCAAACAGCATGGAGGAACTGGGTACTCTCAGTGGTAGTCAGTAGCCTGCTCTGTTATAACCCCATTTAGCCATCATCTTTATACACGTTTAGACAAAGACACGATTTCTGTATCTTATTTTTGTTTCCCATTTCAGTGAAGCACAGCATACACATATTCTGTAAAAACGACTGTAATTTTAAAAGACACAAAAAAAATAAAGTAATAGATATGTGGACATTTCATGTGATTTGAAAAAAAATACTGTAAAATACTGTTAAATGTGCAATTTGTGGAAGAGAAAAACAACAAGTAATCTTATCATTTACAGTGGAATAAATGTCAAGTAGCATTCCCAGAATTCTCTGTTTAGCAGCTCAGATTTGATGGTTTTTCATTGAAATAATTGTATTTCTTCTTAGTTTCTTTTCTTTCTTATTAGTTATGTACATTTGGGATGTTCCATTTTAACATTTTACTATTTTGTTTTGTATTAGCCTTATGTTTATTGCTTGTAGTTTGTCCATTTTTGCTTTGAATTGTATTGAATATGTTTGAAAGGTGCTATACAGTAAAAAAAAAAAAAAAAGTATGATTGATTAATAGTTTGCATCAAAGTAGTTTGCTCATCTGCATTTTAAGAACATGTTGTTGTGGCCTGGTAGTATCCGGTGACCAGTGTGGGTGGAAAAACTATGAAACCAAATGAATAACCACAACATAGGCAAGAAGATGGCAACTGCTTTAGTGTACGTTGTTTTCGTTATAAGGTTTTAGTTTGTTTTGATTTCTTTTTTTCATTTTGAAAATGAATCCCTTTTTTAAAAGCTGCCAAAACTGGGCATATGTCCAATATGACCAAATTGTATATTAACATTTCCTTTAGAAATAGGCTACTTCCCTTAAACCCAAGAATATTTGTTGCTACGTTGTTAGTATAGGCTACTTTTGAGTCAAAACACTTTCAGAAATGTCTCACACATATTCCTGACACTGACAACTCAGTCTGGTGAAAGGAAGTATGTATGTGCACATTTGCTGTTTGGATATCATCACTGCTCTATCTACACAGTTACATTGCTCTACATTGTTTTAACAACACAGTAGTTATTTTATGTTAGTATCTCTTGTATCTTACCTATGTGTCTCTTACACTTCATGTTATGCACGCATGCAATTTCATAGTAGTTTTGTAGCTCTAGAACTCATCTCATTATAGTAGCAGCAGTGGTAAAACACATTAAGGAGTTTCATCTTCAGACCAAATCGAGTTGCTGCAGGTGTTGTGTTTTGCATAATGCCTGCCACAACAGGTTGACACATGTTTGTGCTCGAAGTGGGTAAATGCAGGAAAGCCACAGTGGTGTCTGATCTTTACAGTGTGCTATATTCTCCTACAGTTTCATTTCAACTAGTATGGCTCATATCTCTGAAAGATGTAAAGGTCAACACACAGAAAAGCAAAATGGCAGATCTGCACTACATAGGTGAGAACTAATTAAAGTGTTGAAGCGCTGACCCTGTGTTACCCACAGGAAGCTTAAACTTATTTGTGAAATTGGCGTACTGCACTGTTTAAAGAAATAGTTTCACCAAAAATGAAAATCTGCTGAAAACGTACTCCAAGATGAGTTTGTTTCTTCATCGGAACAGATCGGGAGAAATTTAGCATTATGTCACTTGCTCACAAATGAATCATCTGCAGTGAATGGGTGCCGTCAGAATGAGAGTCCAAACAGCAGATAAAAACATCACAATAATCTACAAGCAATCCACACTACTCCAGTCTATCAATTAACACCACGTGAAGTGAAAAGCTGCATGTGTGTCTGCATATAGGGGAGCGCAGAGCACAAAGTAACGCGGGGTTAGTTGTAACACACGTTTTTTAAATATTTCCACACATGCTAGCATAACCAAATTTACAGTATTTTCTAGTTACCATATCAACATTATATAGAGAAAAAAAGTGCGCTAAAGTTCAGAAGTCTTTTGACGATATCGCTGAACATTTATTTTACCATAGTAAAATTATATTTCTGGCTTAAGTAAATTTTTCATCTCAGTTTTTATTACTAATTTAAAATGAGACAAATCTGCTATTATTTTAATAATAGCAATCTGTTATTTATCAGTTTTTTTAATGCCTCGATAACTAGCAGAAGACGCTAACCGGTTTTAAATTAAAGTTGCGCAGATGAGGTAAGTTGTAACACTGCGTTACAATCTGTCCTGCTGTGCTATTCTATGACATTAGCGATGTAATTCACACTATTTACTTTAATAGATTTGAATGAGAAACGACGAGAAACAGGTGAATAAAGACTGACAATCATTTAATGTTCAGAAATTATTATTTCAAGACATGGAAAGCATTTTGGCTTATTTATATGGGCCGTCCCAGGCATGGTTGCAATATGTTCATTGTCAAACTCAAAAATCAGATTACTTTTAATTTTTAAAAAACGCCATTATTTTATTTAAAATAAATAATTATTTTATTTTATTGACAAAATATTTTAGTTTGTCTTGTATATTTTTTTCATAAGATCAGGTAACATTTTAGGGTGTCATATGGTCATGTTACAACGTGCCCTCAGCTATTCTGATGTACCCCACCTACGGGGGCATGTTGTCACATTTCACTTCCCATTTTGAGAAGTCAAATGAAAAAAACGTATACACTGTATTTATGAAACAAGACGACATATTTATTGCTAGAGGAAATTGTGGTGCACCATTGGATAAAAAATTATACTCTGAACATGAAGTGGATTTACACAATTTGAGAAAGTCAAAAAGTGTTACTTTGTGCCCTGCTCTCCCCTAGTCTGTCACCAAAGTGAGAAAGAAACATCAGCTTTTAACACTTTTTTGCAAAAGTGACTTGGGGATCTGTTGTGTGCCTCAATGACCCGTGCTGACTCAGGTCAGAAAACATGCCATTCAATGTCTGACACATCCACTGTCACTGGCTGGGTGTTCTAGTACACTGGGACTGACAGTGTATTATGATTCATTTTATAGTAGACATGCTCTTTGTCTTGAGTGTGAGGACTCATGTATTGCTACAAAAAAACAAAAAGATTGAGACATAAAGATGGCATCATATCTGTGTGCTGCACTGAATATATGCATTTGCATTATCATCTCAATAGTCCCTTTGTCGCAAAAGAAAGTCTGTTCTCATGGATAAGAGATGGCAGTTGCAGCCTAATATGCATCAGAATGTATTTTTACCCTTGCATGTATGTGTTCTCATTGATAAGGCCCCAGGAATAGATGTGTTACTAGATGGCTGCCTCTTTATCTCAGGATTAGTGAGTTCATGAGAAGGAAAGAAGGTTTTTGTTTTAAAGATAAGGCAGATGTGTCTTTTACTAAAATGAGGTGGTAAGAGGAAGGAACAGACAAGATATTGATAACATCATTTCCTATTCATATGGGGTGGTGTTGCACGGCTCTACTGAGGCACGTCATTGTGTATTTTTTATTTCTCTTTAACTGAGTTCTCTCTTGCTTTTCAGGCATCATCTATGAGCTACAATGGAGCAGAATCCAAAGTCTGTAAGAATGTGGATAATCACCTGCCTTTTGTTCATTTTGGGTCAAGGTAAGGTTCATCAGGTTATTACTGATGAAGTGAAATGTACTAGCTGCACATTGTTATTAGTATCTTGTTTAATGAATCTATTTTTATAATGAATATGCATACTTGATAACTGCAAAAATGTGATTTGTTATAAATATCTTTAGATTTCTTAAATCAACAAAGTTTGCAGCTTAACACTTATTTATTTTTACTATATTTTTTTCAGCAATGGAGAATGACAGAGACTTTAGGATGTGTGGAACATGGCACCATGGCAAAGCATCCCGAAATCTGAAATATGATTTGAAAACAGGCTGTAAGGAAATTGAGATTTCAGCCAATGAGAGCACACTCTCTATTCAGGGCAGTATCACAGCCAAGTGCACGCGATCTTCATCCGTTCCTCTAAAATCAAACCCTCTTCAAAATCAAAGTCGTTTCTGTGTGTTCTGGGAGCCGCTGCTGGACCTGCTGATAGTGGAGGTGAATGGAAAGAATCACACTCTGTGTGAATCACATGGCCTTCAAGGAAACTGCTGCACTGACCTCTCACATAAAAATCAAGAACCTGCTGCTCTATATGGTATAGTGAATGGCAGCATCCACGGCGATATCATCAGATATGATGTCATGGAAGTACATAGATTTCAAGGAGGTTCAATCAACTGCAGTAAGAAACTTTAATTTAATATTACATTTTGCTGTCATAATTTTTTTTTTTTTTTAGAATTTTTGATATCTGTAGCTCAAACAGTTACACTGACTGAGCTCACTTGTGAGTTTAACATTTCTGAGCATGTAATTAGTTTTAGTTTCAATATTTTTTCTGTTTTCCCACTTACAGAGGAGAATTTCTGTGATGAGGCAAGTCAGAAGCACAGTGGAGCAAACATGTGAGACTATCATCATTTTATTTTAGTTTGGTAGTTTCACTATTAGTGTGTTAAGAACTGATGTGGTCTATCATGCAGATAGCAAGAGGTGATGTTGTGCATGCCTATAAGAGCACAATCAGGACAAGCTTAAGTATGAGTGAAAAACAGAGGTTGAGCCGCAAACAGGAAACTGAACCCATGACTACAATGGCTTACTAACTTATGCTCACTTTTTATGCATGGACTGCCAAGTGTATTGTTGGATTCTTAATACATTACACATCTTCAACATTTTATTTATTGTATATACCCCCATTTTTTGTACATGTTCATTTGATATGCTAAGACATCTTAATAATTGTATGCATAGTTATACAATGCAGAAATGGGTGGGGTACATATTGTGTGTGGTTACAAAAGAAGTGCTTACTGTGGTTTTTATTATTACCATAATGGATACACAACCCTCCAAAATACTATAAATAAGCTTTTTTTCTTTGAATGAAAAAGGTAGCGGTATTGCGGCATTGGTGCAACTTGCAAATTTACTGTAGTTTATGTGAATCTGACATTCTATTCATTCTATTCATTTAGCTGACGCTTTTATCCAAAGCGACTTACAATTGCTATACTCTGTCCAGAAGTGCACTTCCTCCTGGAACAACTGAGGTTACAAAGAGTGTCTTGCTCAGGGGTGCCAGTGGTGCTCACAGAGTGATTGAACAGGGTCTCTCACACCAAAGGCATGTGTCTTATCCACTGCGCCATCCCACATAGACATGTACTCTGACATGACGTATGCTCATGCATTTCTGAAGTAGAAAGAAGACTTCAGGATTTTACGTTTTGTATTTGTCACATACACAGTTATATACAGAATACAATCTGCAGTGAAATGTAAACCTGGTCAGCTAGTCAGACTGTGCATTAAATATATAAATATTACAAAGTATGCCTTATACATTTTAAAAATATTTTATGTGTGAAAGGGTAGGAATAACTTTTTATAAGAACTTTTTAACTTTTATGCATGTGTTGATCCTGTCTAAATAAATGCATGCATTTGTGTTTGCAGGATAGAGGAAGTAGTGATGAAATCCAATAAAATAGGTCGTGTGGATCTACCTTGTGCTCAGAGCACAATCATTGAGATGAAAGAGGGTTTCACAGGACTCAGTTTCACTCCCCCAGTAAATATCATTTTAGACCTTTTAGAAGCACAAAGTTCAAATAACCTTTGAGTCACAGGAAGGTCTCTTTCTAGCATATGAATAAATATATATGTTGCATTCCAGGCTCCTCGAACTGTTGCACCAAACATGATACCCTCCGTTTATCTTCCTTCCTCTCTGAAATCTCAATCAAGGAACATATCCAAAGTGGTGTGTACTTACTTCAAAGACAAAGCATTATTTCAGGTATGACGATATTTTTCAAGCAGAGATAAATTATGTGGGTTATTTAGCTTCCATTAGCCCACCAACATATACAGCAATGTACAGTATGACATAACAGCATCTGTGTTTTGTAGAGGGCATCGTCTGATGCAGTTCTTCTGGGTGGCATAGTTGGACTCTCTGTGGAGAACGAGATCATCAAAAACCTCCCAGAACCTGTCAGAATCACGTTTCATCACTCTGCTCTCCCAGTACGTCTTTTTGAGCCGGTTTTATTTTTTTTTCTATACTTTTTCATGTTATACCATATTTGTTGTGATATTAAAAGGCTGTTTATAAGCTTAACACCAACTATAGCTCACATCATTTTTTACTGAGAAAGACTAAATATATGCCATTTCCTTAACTCTGAAAACCACATGACAAGGGTGGTGAGGTGAAGCCGGATAAAAATCAAACTGCTGATGTTGTTTTTGGCATTTAAATCGCAAGGGCCTCATTTACTCATACAGAAAAGCAATGATGTATGTGCTGAGCCACTCTCTTTGAACTAATTATAGATGCATTTTACCTAACTTCTATTTCATTTCACAGCCTAACCATTCTAGAAGTTGTGTTTCATGGGACACAAGACGAGGTGCGTTCAAGTCATGCTCATAGACACATCAATACAGTGTTAGACATCAAGCAAATGTTTCAATGCCAGCTGAAGCACAATTACTGACTGTTCTGTTAATGTGTCTCTGCAGATAATGAAGTGACCTGGAGAAATGACGGCTGTGAGACTGTTAAAATCCATGAAACAGAGACAGAATGTCGCTGTAATCATCTCACATACTTTGCTATTCTTGTGGTGAGTAGCAGCTTTACCAAGAAAATGACATTAAATAAGTTCAGTCATTGCTGGTAATATTTATCACTGAGAGCAAATCTTTATGAATAAAAGGTATTTCTATCATCCTTGGGAATATGCATAGCCAATGGAACAGAGTTGTTAAGAAATCCCACCATAGAAATATAATGATACCAGAGATGGTCTTATTATTGGGAGATACCAAGCAAGTTTCATGGCTCTACCATTGGAGAAAGCGCAAAGGCCAACTTGGATCATGTGTGACTTAAGAACCAATCACATCACAGCCTTTATGGAGTTTCTGCATTCTGAGTTGTGTGACAGCAAAGACTATAGAAATACAAAGACGGTTCACTCCTGTACTTATGAATGGGAGAAACTGCAACGCGCAATATGGCAGAATAGTCCCGCCTTCTAAATGAAAGAGCCAATTGCTGATTGGTAAAGTCATTGCGTCAGTGCAGCGGTTTCCACAGAAACCAGAGTTATGACTGCGCATGCATATTGGCTGTTCTAGCCAGAAAAATAAGCATTTTAAACGCTATTTGAACATAAGAAACATTCATGGGGCAGCTCATTTCAGATTTTGTTGCTGATTTGAAATACGTTATTTAATTGCTAGTTCAGCGAGCAGTTATTGAGATTTCAGGATTCCCCCATTCATTTAGATAGGACTTGGTCTTGTTTGAGCTGCCTGGAGGCGTTGTAAATATGGCCCCTGAGTGAACAGACTTTCCTTGAAAGGGACTTTGGCGACAGTCAGTCACTGTTTGCGGAGACCATGGAAATGAATGAGAAATGCTGTAAACTGAATCCTACCTGTTGCAAAATAGTCAGTGACTGCATTTAGAAAACAGCATTTGGTGTAAACTCTAAAATTAGAGCAATCCAAAATCAATGTTTAATGGCAAACTTGTTGAAGATTAGCCAATAGGTTGTCGATTCATTAACTGATAAGCTGTTTTCCTACAAAAGCAGGTTATGTTGCATAGTGAACCCTCTCCAACATTGACATTCATTAAAAAGTGCCATCTGGTCTCCTTTCCAGAGTTATACTTTTTTTTTGTTTTTGCTAACCTTTGAGGCTTTCCTTATAACAGCTTTGGTGATACATACCATGTCTCTTTTTCTTCATTGCTTCAGCAAGTGGAACAGAAGGCTACAGTTCGCCATCTACAGGCTCTCACGTTCATTACTGCTGTGGGCTGTGCCGTGTCCTTAGTTAGCTGTTTGGTTCTCTTCTATTGGCTCTGTAAACGCAGGTAACTGTGACTTCAGTGGCTTGGAATTCAACACCATCACAAAAAATGCTTGTTCAGTGAAAAATCTATTGTGAATCTCACCCTGTTTTTTTGTCTTGTTTTGTCTGTTTGTCTCTGTATTCCAAAAGAGTGAAGAAAACCCAGATCTCACTGGTGCACCGTGGTCTAGTGGTGGCGATATTTCTTCTGTGCTTGTTCTTCATTCTTACCGGTACATTGGCCAATGTAGAAAATGAAATCGTTTGCAACATAACAGGATCCCTTCTGCATTATGCGCTGCTGAGCACCCTCTGCTGGATGGCCTTGGAAGTGTTTCACACATTCTTGCTGATCCGCAAGGTGTTCAACTCAACTCTCCCGACATGGATATTTTATTTGGTGGGCTTTGGTAAGTGAAAACATGATTATGTATTTGTTTTAAGAGTTAAAATGATAAAAAATAACGTTATAAAAACAAGCAGAAGAGTAATGAATATAAATATTATAATTAATAACTTCATGTTTTGATGACAATGTTTTTCTTTTCAATTTCAGGTCTCCCGGTTCTGCTAGTCAGTATACTGCTCTTGATAGAGAATAAGTATAACGTGCATATTTATGGCGAAAGGAAGATTGTACCAAGTGATGATGTCAACAATCCTTACCGCATGTAAGGAGACATATTTACAGTACTTACTATTAGATGTAACAGTATACAAAAATTATAATAATCTCTGCTCTGCTTATCCAGGTGCTGGATGTTGGAGAATGAAAAGAGCCTATTGGCTCATTACATCATAAATGTTGGCTTGCTAGCTGTTGTGGTGAGCTCTGGTGCAGTCATGCTTTTCCTTGTGGTGAGGGAGATCCGCAACCGACCTGACTGGAAGAAGATTCATGTGGCTTTTCTCAGCATCTGGGGTCTCACCTGTCTGTTTGGCACAACATGGGGCCTTGGTTTCCTGGATTTTGGTCCTATGTCAGAGACCATTCTCTTCCTCTTCTGCATTATCAATAGCTTACAAGGTAAGGTTTTTCTTGAATGCACAAAATAGACACATCACATCAAGGCTAGGCTTTTGTGTCAACGTAAGCTGAGTTCCTGTAGCGCCATATAAAAATAAAACTGCCCTGAAACTTGTTTCCTTTTCTTATCATTACACGCTTGCTTCAGATATCTTGAATTTAACTCATTAGCTTCCATTCTGTTGCATAAAATTGGCATGATATTCCATTTCCTTTTCCTCACAGGATTTTTTCTCATGCTGCGATACTATGCCCTTGAACGGATGAAAAAGAAAGATAGGTCCATTTCGGATGGGAGCAGTTCTGGATCTTCAAAACAGCATATGTTACAGACTCATGAGAAGAGTTAAACTGGTGATACTCAAACAGTGTCTTTCTGAAATGGCCAAATTTCACTTCTTTCAGAGATGTTACCATGAAAGATTATTCAAAAAGGGCATTTGTAAAGATCCTTTCTCATTCTGCTGGTCAGGGTGTTGAATGTTCCTCAGATGACATTGCACTGATATTGGGTCATAAATTCTTCACCTGTTATAAGCTGTATTTCTGTATTTATATTCTTAGTATGAATATGATAGTTTGTTTCAGCCTTGCACTTTAGCTTTTTTTTTTACTGCTGTGTAAAATTGCTGTATTTGTTGTAAGATGTGAATAGGAGTTCTAGCAAGTCACTTTTAAAAAGGAATAAAAAATCGTTTCATTTTTGGTCAAAAAGTTCAATTGTGTGAGAAAAGTTGAAACTTCCAAAAAAAAGTGCATTCTTGATGTATTTTTAGGATCAAGGTAAATGAGCTTGTAAATCTCTGTATTAGTTCTGTCAGAAGCAAGTTGCACTTTTGTTCGTTCTTCAGAATTTTGTAATGAAAGAGAGTAAAGCACAATTTTTTAGTTTTGTTTAAAGTATTTGTGACTTTGTAAGTGTATTTCTGTTGTAATATTATAATACAGAATATATCAAATCAGTATCATTGGTGTTTGGTGATTTTTTTCATCATTAGTTTTTCCACATTTTTGAACATGTTAAATGGGACATATTTTATGCAACCAGGCAGAAAGATGGGTAAAACCCCAACATAATACTAATTTAAATAAACAGTATTTATAGCATCATAAAAGTTTAATATAGCACTTTAGCACCAAAAAGTGTTCTGATTTTTTTTCATTTTTTTTTTTAGAAACAGCCAAAGACCCTGATCTTTTACTGTTTAGAAACATCTTTTCGAGCAAGTTATTTATTCAAAAAAATCATTCATCAAAATGAGAAGAAACTTTATTTGTTTGATCCATTAAAATGAGAAAATAATTGAATATTATTATTATTTGTTTGATCCATTAAATAGAGAAAATAACTGAAGAAAATTAAGAGACACTGAAAGAGGACATATGTAGAGATGTAAAGTAAAAACACAGGCAAAATTTTCTATTTAAAACCCAAGGGATGATAGGGTAAAGTGGGGGGAAACGCCTTTCAAGGAGTCTTTTTTTTTTCTTTCTGTGAAACAAAATGTATGTGTCCAGAATAGTTACCATACTTTTAGTAACAATGTTTTCATGTTATTAGAGTTTTCATGTTATCAGATTCTTAACAACAACAACAACAACAACAATTAATTTAAGGGTTTTTTTTGCCCCAGGTTCTGAAAATATAATTATATTTCTCTTAAATAACACATACTCCTTTTCTACAGGCCTCACTCTCATATTATATAACTGTGATGTTCTACAAAACAAGCTTTCTTACTGCTGGAAACTAGATCACTTACTGTGAAATCCATTTTCTCTCTGATACATCACTAATGTAAGCTTCGTGAATAGTTCTACATCACTCTTGTCAACGTAGTCCATAGTTACAACAAAATGTATCATGACTTTATCTAGTTGTTATTTTGGGGACAACAGTGGTGGTGGGGGCTTTCCCCCACTCTACCATAAACAACAGAAATAATGAATTACCTGCCCTGGCTAACGCCACCTATTGGTTTTCCTCGCAGCCGCATTACCCAGGGTAGAAATAGAATCAACAATCGTAAAAGATATAATGAATTACCTGCCCTGGCTAACGCCACCTATTGGTTTTCCTCGCAGCCGCATTACCCAGGGTAGAAATAGAATCAACAATCGTAAAAGATATGGACCTGTATTTGTACTCAGATTTGTATAAGAATTTAAAAAAGACTACTAAAAATCCATTTGTTAAAAATACCTTAATGGTATGAAATGATGCTTGGAGTAGGCTACATTGGGAGAGGTCCCAAAATCTTTCCTACTTTTCCCCTATTTGGGGAAACAGGGACTTCAGACCAGTGAAAAATGAGTCTGGCTGGGCATTAAAAGGTAGGCTTTTCGTAAGATTGGGGACTTATTTGAGAGAGATACACTGATGTCCTTTAAGACCTTAACAGAAAATTTGGAATCCCAGTGACACACTTTTAAATAGGCCTACTTACAAATTCGCAACTATATCAATGTCAAGCAAAACTATTCACTATCTAGACCTCTGCAAACAGAACTAGAAAAGCTTTTCTTTTGTTCCTGAGGATCTTAGTACAAATCAAATTTCATTGTTTTATTGCAAATTTGCTAACAGCTCTAAAGAATCATCAGAATCAAGAGTTGCTTGGGGTATAGATTTGCAATATGACCTTTCATATTTAGAATGGAGCCAGATATGTGTTAAAGCCCAGAATTGATCAATTAATACTAGATTTAAACTGATCCAATACAACTTGCGTACTTATGTCACACCTGAAAAAATAAATAAGTTTAACCCAAACATCCCAGACATATATTCTTTCACTGTATCTGGGAATGTGAGGTGATCAAGACATTCTGGCAAAGAGCAATAACACTAATTTCCTCAATTATTTCAAAACCAATTCCAGTTACCCCTGAAATGTGTGCATTGGGTTCATTTCCTGTAAGTTTATCATTACCAGGTTATCACACTAAAATGATTGACATTTGTCTAGTTATTGCAAGATGTTTGATAGCATTCTACTAGAAGAACATATGGTCCATCCACTGACCATTGGTAGAAAGATTTGGCACATTATATTGTATTGGAAAGAATAATCTACAGTATAAAGGGCAAACTAAAGGACTACCATAAAATTTGGGATTTGTTTATACAGTTTCTGTAAAATGATCAAATATCGGCACAGGCAACAAATACTGTACCTCTCACTCTACTGATTGATGTATGTATATGCACTTTTGCATTTGAAAATATGTGGATATGTCTGTCTTGCCTTTGTATAACAACTTCTTTACCTCTATAAACTAAACCACTTAGAACTGTAGCCTATAAAACAAGAATATGAACTAGTTGTGAATCAGAATATTATAAATGATCACTGGGGAGAGAGAAGCGACCTCTAGTGGCAGGTGTTTGGAGCTGCAGTCTCTGGCGGGAACAGAGCGAGTTTCTATCAATCTTGCTACTGGAATTTTGTCTGTTCTTCTACGCAAATATCCCCAAATTTTAATCGGATAGGGATTCTATGTGAAAGCAATGTTTTTTATTCATATCACAGATACCCACTGGGATTTGAGTCTGGGCTTTGCTGTGGTATTTGATACATGTTTCATTGTTGGTTTGGAAGATGAACCATCATCCAAGTCCCAGTGCTCTTGTGGACTTCAGCATATTTCCAGCAGGAACTTTCTGTATCCGTCCATTATTTATCTTCACGAGTTTTCCAGTCACCTTAACAGATAAAATATCCTCAAAGCATGATGCCACCCCCCACCACAATTTATCACAGTCAGAATTCACTTTACTGGCCAAATAAGTTGCATTTACCAAGGAATTTGCCATGGTGTTCTGCTCCAACAAGTCAGTCATATAAGGTACTTTTGGTAAGACATTACAACATACAATATAAACATAACCAATACACAATAATGTAAAAATTAGGCTATTATTCATAAAATACAACAAAAGTTGCTGAGTCTTTAATCCACCTACATTTTTGCTTTAATGCTGTTTTTTTTTAAATGACTTTTTTTTTTTAATTCTATGATGATCTGTTTGAATGTTCTTTGTGGCCTGGGAATGAGCCCTGCATTGCATTCTGATGTTCTATGGAAAGTATTGCGTTAAAGTTCCCCTTTGTTCAGCTTGATTTTTATCTAAACTCCTTGTTTACAACTTCTTCACTGTGTTGCAGCTCCTGTGTGGAAAGTTACATAAAAGGGATTTTACTGACTCTTGAGTAGAGTAATCACTTACACACATACATGCACTGGATCACTGATATACGCTCATGAATTCACAAGAAATGTATTAGAGGAGACCAATACTGAGAAGTGTGCAATTAGAATCTAGATGTATACGATGGCACATAACTTATTTTTTTGATATATGTGACCCCGGACCACAAAACCAGTCATAACCCTTTAACCCTTTAAGTTTTCTTTTTGTTGCCACTTTTGGATATTTTTTGAAGTAAATATAATAAATTCATAGAATTAATGTGTGGAAATCATAATTATCAGAGGCAATTACTTCTTAAATGACAAATGCTGGTGTACTAACATCACTAAAATTGTAAGAGATTGTTATTTATTTGTTTGTTGTTGTTTTTTTACAAGTACTAGATGGATGTCAACAGTTTCTATGGTACAAGAACGCACACTCTTCAGGCCCATGAACCAGAAACCCCCAAGACTCTGATGCTGATCTCAGTGATGTTGATGACCCAATAGAGGATCCTGATTATCACCCCGTCTGAGAAGAGGTAGCTGGTGACAGTTCTTTTGAGTCCCTGGATTTAGATGATGCTCCCCCAGCAAGCACATCCTCTACAAAGTCGTCAATTAGTCACCATTCTTTTATATGTTTAACAATACAAATTGTGTCAAAGCAACTGTAATATCAAATGGAAAATAGTATTAATGTAAAATGAGAAGCTGAATTAAACACTCAATTTTTAATTAAAGGCATTTCATGCAAGATTCAATGATGTCATCATTAATGAATTTAGTTTAAATAGTCTCTGTTCAATCAAATTGATGATAGCAAAGCTGGAAATGATGTCTAACTAAACATTAGAGGCGACAGCGCATGAACCAAAGCTCCATCGGTGACAGAATTAGAGAAAAACACTGGAGAAACCAGGCTCTGAGTGAGGGGCCAGTTCTCATAAAATGATAGAAAAACTTAAAGAAGAAAAGGAAAACACACTCTAAAAACAGTTTATTTTGGAGGAGCCAGAGATGCCCACGGCTCAAGTTCCCCCTCAGGCCTTGCAGTGTGAAAATCCTAGACTTATGAAGCATTGAAATTTCAGTTAAAATCAAGATTTGAACAAGATTTGTGGATGAGGTGTGATAGATATAAGAAGGCTGGAAGCAGCATCCTCCGCCAGTATATTGGCAATAAACCAGATAAGTGTGGCTTTAAAATCTTCAGAGACAGTTTCATCTGGCATCATCCATGAGTTGCTGCTGTATCAGGGGCATCCCACATTCTTCAGTGTAAGCCCTCAGTGAGGAGGAGCAGATACTACCTTTTAGGAGCCAAAGTTTTTAAACATAAAAGCATAAAATGCGTTATATTACTATATTTTTTTGTTTTGTTTTTGAATGCAGAAAGAATGTAATGTCTTTGGTTTTGTTGCTTTTTAATTCTTTATGTGTATTACCTATTTATTGTTAAAAAAATTTGAAAACACCTGTTTCATAATGTTAAAATGAAAACCTAGAAATATTTTTATAGCATACTTCAATAAATAAAGAAAGATTCAATATACAAACATATTTTATTTTGATTATTTTTTAAATAAATTAGTATTATAATTCCTATTTTTCTAATTTCATGATATATGTATGAATTCGGTAATTTGCTAAGTGACATATCAGCATTTGGTAGAGGTGCGATATTTTAAAAATTATGGGATGGTATTGAAAAAAAATACATTGATTGTGGTAACTAGTGACATAAGGAGATAAGAAATGCAAACAAAAAAATTTTCAATTGCCTTTTTCTTGGTGGGGCAGCTAAAGGGATAAGGGTAAATTTTTCAAAATTGAGATTTATACATCACCTGAAAGCAGAATAAATATGCTTTCCATTGATGTATAGTTTGTTAGGATATGACAATATTTGGCTGAGATACAACTATTTGAAAATCTGGAATCTGAGGGTGCAAAAAAGTCTAAATATTGAGAAAATCGCCTTTAAAGTTGTCCAAATGAAGTCCTTAGCAATGTATATTACTAATCAAAAATTAAGTTTTGATATATTTACAGTTGGAAATGTACAAAATATCTTCATAGAACATGATCTTTACTTAATATCCTAATGATTCTTGGCATAAAAGAAAAATCGATAATTTTGACCCATACATTGTATTTTTGGCTATTGCTACAAATATACCCCAGCGACTTAAGACTGGTTTTGTGGTCCAGGGTCACATATAAAATTAAATTATTTGTTCAATTTAATAAGTGAGGGTTGGTGGCAAGACAATAGGAACTAGACAAAGCGGAAAAGATTAGAAATTGTCCACCAAATAGCATGGAAATGTTAACATTGATTGCATTTGTAATGAATTTCATGCCTTTCATCTTTTTTATTTTTCAGAAAACATTCAAATCAAATGTAGGCTACTGTTCAGGTAATGATACATTTTAATCACTTTTGGATAAAAAGTCAATGATAGGTTATGATATCTCAACAACGTTAATCGTTAGAATGCTAGAAATTCTAAATGCATCGCTCTTTTTACATTTTGCTCATGTACAATAATGTAGAATATAACAGTTACAGTAATAAGTTAATAGTAAAGTGACAATAGTTTTTTGTTCTGAGATAACAGAACGTGAAAGTGATAAACCAATAAATGACTCACAAGCTTCAACTTTCTATTGTAAGTTCTGTAACTATGGACATCCCCTTTTCTGTAAGATAGAAATATCACTTCCCATTCACTTGTCACGTTGAACATGGACCAGCAAATGGTGTAAGACTTAATTATAAACTTTAGCCTTGCAAAGAAAACCCCAAGTGTGTGACAGACACCTCTTTTTGCAATTTCGGCAGACATCTGAGAAAAAGAGGAAATTGCTTTTATTGTTGAGAAAGATGGAGTCACACCGATGAGCTCACACGCCCACAGCTGCGGAAGGAGCATATGTTAGCCATGTGATACCGTTATGACTAGAGGCAGTTTAGACAAGAATAATGTATATGCTACTAAAAATGGGATAAATGTGTGCTGAGTGGTTAATAATTAATAACTGTAGCCTGTGTATTTCTACTCTCCTGCCTTATTGTCTTCCTTTTATAGCTGTTTTGTAAAGGTAGGCCAGTATGATGTTATTCATGTGGTCGTTACTTTCAGGAGAAACGAGGTAAGGAAAAAAAGGAAGTGATGAATACTCAAAAACAAGTGACAATCTTCATTGTGAAGATGGTAAATGACTTCATAATCTACACCAATGATTTACCCTTAGATGACCCTGATTTAGTGGGTGACACTACAACACTATTTCCCCCATCGTCCAATAATCAATGTGTTCCTGAGATATAATTTTAACCCTCCATATATATCAACCATAAATACATACATACATAAATAAAATAAAATACAAAAAATTTTCAAAAAACATTCACATGTTACATTTGATGAAAAATCAGAAAGGAATATCTACTTTATAATGTTCCAATTTAAAAAAAAAAAAAATCTTAAAGCATGGTACTTTTGATCTAGGCTGTTCCATCCATATTTGCATTTATCCAAGGCTACTGCAGCCTATGACTGAAAATGTATTTTCTTGCCAAAAATATATTTCATTCAGCTTCACTGTTTACAATATATATTTAGCAAATATTTGAGATTTATGTTTTTCGTAATGTGCATGAAAAAAATAAGATTTTTTTTTTTGCATATCACACTTTAATCGGTCTATCAGTCTTAAACTTAACGTGTTTCCCTCTCTCATGCCCAGGTGAATCAATTATTAGTTAAATTGCAATTGTTTTTCAAGACTACTTGACTTTGATAAAAATAGCCGGGGATTTCTGTGACCTCAACAGCCAATAGGATGCGACATAAACAAGCGATGCGTCATGAGCACGCGATATGGGGTCGGGCCCTTGAGTCCTTTCATTTTCTATTCGTTACAGCAAACGAATCTAGTCGAGCAGTGTGTCAGCATCCCAGCAAGGCTGAAATCGACTGAGTCCAGAGGAATGGCTCAGGCCAGTCATCTGCAGATGATTGATGAGAAAGACTTGCGCGATGTAGTTTTGGTCCGAACGAGCGTAGGTGCTTGTTTGCGAGGACATTTTGGGAGGACAGGACGCAAAGTGGCTGTCAAGTTAATCAAGGATAGGTAAACTGCATTTTCACTCATCGTATATGTGACTTAACAGTTTTGCACGTTTATTTTTTGCGCTTTGCATAGTAAATATTCATATATATATATATAGGTCATATAATACAATGCATATTTACTAAATAATAGCCTATTGATTAGTTAGTAGCAAATTACTAATTAATACTTATAAAACGTAAAAAAAATAGTAATGAATAGTAATAGTTAATGGTCATATGAATAAACAACCAAACTAAACTCTGTTAAATATTGCAATGTTTTGTGGAGTAAAATCTATGTACAAACATTGTGCAATGTATAGGGTATTTCCAAAGCAAACAATGGAAAACAAAACTTAAGTGCTTTGTGTGTGTGTGTGTGTGTGTGTGGTATCAGTAAATGGGTTGACAGGTTAAAGAAAGAAGGAATGCTGGGCCAGGTGTGTTCTGAGCAAGTTTTAGTCCCGTTGGGTGTGTACACAACTCACTCTCTGGTTGGGCTGGTGTGGGACTGGATGACTGAAGGATCTCTAGATTCACTACTGCATGAGGTAAGCATAAACTTAGTTAAAAATATACAACTACAATAAATAAAATACTTTATTTAAAAAGAAGATTTAATGAGTCAAAGGCAGGTGTGTTAACATACCTGATGAGTCTGTGTTATTGTGTTAGAAGATGAAGGTGTTGACTTTTCTGACAGTGAGAAAGTGGAAATCCCCTAGGCACAAAAATAGTGCCAACCAATGAATAGCATTCCTATACATGCATCAGCATTTTAGTAGCTATTGTGTCATCAGTAATATAACTCTTACTTTCAGGAAATGTCTGTCTGTGCATTCTACCAGTCTTATTTAATTGGAGAAACTGACATATATTTTTTGCTTTCATTAGACAGACATGTTCCCAGAGCTTTCAATGGCTCTTTGTCTTCGGATCCTTTTGGACGTTTCTAAAGGTTTAGCTCATCTCCATGCCATTCCGCTGCCTCACGGAGCCCTGAAAGCCACTAATGTTCTTCTCGACCAACAGTACTGTGCCAAGGTATTGCCAGGCATAACCCCAAAAATTCATGTTTTTGCTTTACTAATTTTCTTACTTTTAAAATGTGTGTTGCTTTGTAGTTGTGTGACTGGGGTCAAGAGATAAACATGGACTTAAGCACCTCTGAGGGCCGTGGACCATGTTACAGAGATCTGGCCTATGTGTCACCTGAAGTCATACAAGGTGCTATTCCTTCTTTAGAGGCTGAAATATATAGGTGAGGTGCATTATCTCAACATTTTAGAGTGTTTCAACTGTATTTTGGAGTGGAATTGTTGAGTTCATTTGAGTTTTTTAATGATTTTCTAGTTTTGGGGTTCTTCTGTGGGAAACGTTGAATAGAAAGCGTCCATGTGAAGGTATGTTATCTCTTCTTGGTATCAGTGTAACCTATTGTCTTATTCAGTGAGAAGGATTTTTCATTCTTCCATTTGCCTAAAGACAATAGTTTTCTCACAGGTATTGATCAGCTTCAGACAAAATTGGAGCTTGGTTTGGAGGTTGACCTTCTGCCACCAATGACACCTCAAAGCCATGCCCTCACCCAGCTCATCGTTAGATGCTTGAACAGTGATCCTCAAAAACGACCATCAGCTGAGGGTTAGTTATGGAATTTTTATGGATCTTAGAGGTGTTATCTAATATTACTTAATCACTAATTATGTTCTGCTCATCCAGAGTGCGCAGTGGCTCTAAGGACAACTTTGGCAGTGTTTGATCCACAGACTTTCACCGAAGCTGTTCTTCATCTGAAAACATGCAAGGTACTTGTCTAATGATTATTAAGCTGAATAATAGTTGTATTATCTATTTTATTAAGTGGTGTCCAAAGTCCACTCTACAAATCTAGGATTTCTTTCATTAAAATCTGGATAGTAATGAAACATTTAAAACAAAGTAAAAGTTAAGAAGAAACATTAGAACAGTAAACATTTAACATTTTCTGGCCAGTAATCCAATAAGGATATTATATAAACTGTTCAAAAGGTCAGATATTCCTTCTTCCACTGAAGAACAAGATGCTCTTTGGATCAAATCATTCTTAGATTGTCAGGTTTTACACAAACTTGTGAAGTTCATGCAGCTCCAATGCTGCTTTCATTAAAGCAAAATGAATACAATCCAAATACCAATTCTATTAATTTTTCAAATCAACATTTGATTATACATTTTATAATCAAAAATATATAGCTATATATAAAAAATAGAAACATTTTCACTAGCAATCGTGGACTCCACATCATGTTGATTTTTTCCTGTATGAATTGAAATTCATTTTAATACAGATGTGAAGAATTTGACTGCAGACTGATTGTGTATTTGTGTGTGTCTGTTTCACCAGGAGAGGAGGCTACTGAGCTGTAAAATGCGCTCATCCTGGGAGTTGCCTATTGAGCTACATAACCTAGAGGTAGGACAACTGGTGCGTTTATTTTGAACAGGTTTTACTTGATTTTGTGTTGAAGTGCTCTACATTTACATTTAATCATTTAGCAGATGTTTTTATCCAAAGCGACTTACAAATGAGGAGAGCAATAGAAACAATCAGACCAACGAGAGAACTACAGTATACAAGTGCTGTGACAAGTGTCAGATCGTCTAGCACAGTACACAAAGCAAGGTTTTTTTTTTTTTCGATAAATTAGACCAAAATGAATAGAATAGAATAGAATTTTATATCATTTTTATATCATAATGTTAGTATTATTAAGCAGAAACTCAGTCCGATGCTGTATTTTGTATTGTGTATGTGTGTGCATAATAAATAACTTTTCAATTTAACACTTCTTAAAGCGTTTGGATTCTGACAGCTGACTGTCTTTTACCACCAACAGGACAATAATAGCAAAAGTACCACAAAAAATTGGAACTCCAAGGTGATTCCCCAGAATGAAACTCTGCCAGTGTCTTCACTGAATGCAAAAGTAAAGGCGCCTCTGCCAATAGCAACAAGAGGTTGTCCTCAGATTGGATGTTGTAGGGGTTAGTGAGCTCTCATTTAATAGTATTTTGAATACACTTTATTACTATAAATTATCTTATAATTATGTTTTTCCCTGCTCATGTCTTTTATAGATACTGGCAAAAGTTCAGTCCAATCCAATAACTCCTGCAGTGATCATGGTTTCACTCAGATTATTGGACATCCCGGAGTTCTCCAGAGACAGAGCTCTACTTCTTCAAGGTCCCCATGTGTTTCCCCCACAACGATATTTCAGAGTAACCCACAAAACAACTCTGGCAACCAGGGTGAGAAATTAGTCTGTCTCCAAAATGTCCCAACAGTATAAGTTTTTTGAATCCCTCTAATTTTCTCCATTCCTGTCCTGCACATTTCCAACATATGAGTTTGGACCGAGAACATAAACATGCCATTGCTGCGCACTTTAATCCATCTGGAAGAGCTCTGCTCTCTTACAGTCTCAATTGCCTGATGTATTTTGGCTAAATAAATCTGGAGGAGTTTTGTGTACATATTGCGTACGTACTGTTGGCATAACTACCTGGACACAGCAAATGTATCAGTTCTTTGTGTTGGGCCTTTACATGTGCGCAGTAAGCAGTTCTGTGGGACTGTGCTCACTCGCTTCCTGAATGACTCCCCCACTCATTCCTTATCTGTGTCCAGTGTGTTTCCTCCCCAGAGGGTTAGTCTTGTTTTGTTCATTTAAATGCTAGTAGTATAGAAGGTTTTGTCCCAGTGAAGTAACTGGCTAAAGGGCAAGGCAATTTTTTCATACACTATGATTTAAATGTTTGGGGATTTTTTTAATGTTTTGCTTACCAAGGTGGTATTGTGAAATATTATTACATTTTTAAAATAACTGTTTTCAATGTAAATATATTTTAAAATGTAATGTATTCCTGTGATGGCAAAGGTGAATTTTCAGCAGCCATTACTCGATCTTTAGTGGAAATCATTCTAATATCTGAAGAAAACATTTCTTTTTATTATCAATGTTGAAAACAGTTGTGCTGCTTTAATATTTTTGTGGAAATTTATATAATTTTTTCAAGTTTGTTTGATGAATTTGTTTTGATGAACATTATAAATGTCTTTACTGCCAATTTTGATTAATTTAATGCGTCCTTGATGAATAGAAAACCCCAAACTTTTGTATATATTTAGTATGTATTTTACTTATCAGCAAAGTATGTGCATTATTTCTAAATGTGCAGAATTTATTAAATCATGCATTTCTTATAATGCCCTATTAACTAATTATAATCATTTTGTTTTGTATCTGAAGATCATTAACAGCTGTAAAATGTCTGAACCTAGGTTGATCTGATTTGCTTTGGTCACACATATATTAACAGAACAGTATAAAAATGATGTATAAATAGTATCTTTGTGTTAGTTCCTAACTCTATGGTTACACCATCATCATATACTCTACTCCTTCCTCTTTCTCTAGTAAAATGTCAACTGTCTGCGGGAAGGAGCTGTTGTCAACTTCTGCAAGAAAGACGGGAGGCCATTGTTCGCTGCATGACTGAGGGGCGACTCAACAAGGTACTTGACGTGTTGCGGGCCAGACAGGCTGTGACCCGCGAGACGTACGAGATCATCACTGCGGCCCTGACCTTGACCGCACGCACGCGCTGTTTGCTTGATATCTGTGCCTGCCTTGGTGAAAATGTTGCTATCTTGGTGGCCACGACTTTAGGTTTAGTATCCACTGAAAATGCTCAGACCACCCATAGGTGGCAGGCTAGTTAAATTATGCCAACATGCTGCTAATGTTATGCAAAGGCAAAATGCAGTAACTGCACATGAAACAATTGATATCAGATTGATATAAGATTTGTATGGCACTGTAGTGTGTCATTAATATGTTGAGATGGTTAGTGTGTTCTTGTTTGGACTGCTGTATAACAGGAAAAGAGAGGTCAGACTCTCTGGAAGGGTATGCTGCAATGCAGTTTTAATCTTGGATCTAAAAATCTCGTCAAATTAACACCCATTATAAAGGGTACTGATGAAGTCATTCTTTCCCAGTTCACAAACTGAAGGGATTAGTCAAATGCCTTTGAACGTGATGTTCTGATGAATGGGCAAATACAGGTTTGATAACATTCCTTTGTTATCACAGGAACAGATTATTTTGAAAAGAACCTTTAGGAAAGATGAGACTGTTTCTCTTAATCATGCTTACTTAACAGTACTTGCTTGTCAACTTTCAGTCTCAGTTGCTGTTAACTGAAACTGTTGACTGAGAAGTTCACAGCCTAAATTATCATATTCATTTGACAGACTCATCTTACTATAACCACATTTGTCTTGTGTGTACTACACATTTCCAAGGATGCATGTTTTTTTTTTTTTTTTAAATCTTAGACTTACAATTGTGCATGTTGCACAATAGACTCAGTAGTTTTTGATTGTAGTGTATCTTGCAACAAGACATTATTTTTTATCCCTGTGTATATAGTTTGTAGTATGGCATGTATAAAGCAAAAAATAAATAAAAATGTATGGACAAAACAAACATGGTATAAGAAATGTCATTAAATTATAAAATGTTATATAACATGTACTGTTGTGTCTTTACCACGGTTTAACAGTATGTGTCCCTTCAGCGTTTGGCCTGAGCTCTTACGTAAGATCCACTTCTTGGAGAACAGCTATTACTTGGTATTACTCAGGTCAATACCATGCCACATACCTCCTCACAGACTGTCTAATTGCATGGATGATCTATACACTGGTCAGTTTTAAAGGACATGAATGGTCCTTGCTATAGGGGCCTTTACTCACATTGCAGTGTGAGAAGTTGCTTCAGCAGCGTAGAGAATATATTGTATTACATATTGTAGAGAACTTTTTTCAGTTTTTTATTTGTTAAGAATAATTATTAGAAATATCATTATAATTAAAGCAATTATTCTATAATTATTGTCAACATGACAGTTATAAATAAAGGTATGTGCTTATAAAAAGAAAAAAAAAACATTTGATTTGCATTTTTAATTACACCACTATTTTGTCACAGCACAGGCCCATTTAAAATAAACTAGTGAAGGTAAAAATGTTATTAAAATAACTGGTAACCACTTGCAGGACCTAAAATATTTGTTCCCTTGTACCGTTCAAAAATTGGGGTCAATGAAATTGTATTTTAAAAGAGAATAATAGTTTTATTAATCAAGGATGCATTAAATTGGTCAAAACAAGTGACAGTAAAGTCTTATAATATTAAAAGATTTTTATTTTAAATAAATGCTGCTCTTTTGAATGTTCTATTCACCACAGAATTCTGAAAGAGAATTTTAGAAAATATTAAGTAGCACAACTGTTTTCAACAGTTATAATAATAATGTTTCTTGAGCACCAAAGACTGAAGAAATGGTTGCTGAAAATTCAGCTTTGCAATCACAGGAATAAATGAAATTGTAATAATATTTCACAGTATTAGTTTTTACTGTATTTTTACTGTATTACTGTATATTATTTTTTACAACTTTTTATCAAAAACATTACAAGTTGAGATTTATATATTTTTACATATGAGCTATATATATAACCATAAATCTTTACGTTGATTTAGTAATAACGATAACTTTATAATAAAAAGCACTAGGCTTTTTATTCTTCCCTTTCTCTGTAACAAAACCTTATTCATCACGTTAAAGCTGATCACTTGACTTTGAAGGTGTGAAGCAGTTAATCAGAAACCACTTAAACACAGACAAACGAAAACAGTACTTTTAAATAGGTCGCTTTTGGCTGTAGGGCAACACCTGAATAGGTTTGCTGACAAACCGGGTAGGTCTGACTGATTTGCAAATAAACCCACGTGACATCAATTTTACCGGTGTCACGTGACTTTTTGGCAGCTTGCCCTCCGTGCTTCAGGGTTCTTCTGGCTGTAGTTAAAGATGCTGCCCTGTCTGCTAATGTCACCAGTTAGACGAAGACGATAAACAAAGGACACAACAAGGTAAGGACATGTTTCTGTTTTTAACTATACGTTTATAGAAGAATAAAAAGAAGGACTGGGCTGCTTGTGTTAAATCAGCGAGAACAGCTATCCTGTTATAATTCCATTCTATTTATTTATTTTTTTCTAATAAATGCATGAACTGAATGTGTTCAGTATGTTGAATGAAAAAAGCGGAGCGGGGAATATCTCTTTTAAAATGACGCAGTGATCTTGTCTCATATTCTGCTGCGCTGTACGAAAGAAAAACAGGATGTCGCTTCTCATCATCCAATCGATTACAAAATGCTTGGCGTTTATTCCAGTCATTCACTATGCCAGCTATACTTTAAGAACAATGGATTTATTAGAGCTATATTCATTAGTCCATCGCTCCAAATTCTTACCCACAGAACAGAACAGAGCAGACTACATGACAACGCGTTTAAAAACGTGCTGATGGGGTTGTTTTGTTGAACAGCTGATAGGCTTGAGGGGACAACCTTAGCATTAAAGTCTCTTAAATACGTCGTCATGTAGTTTCAGACACTTATTTATTTATGTTTGTGTCAGCCGTTTATGTCATAGGCTACATTTATCATTTTGTAGGCTATAGAACCCGACCTTTCTTTTCTTTACTTTAACGCGACTTGTCGTGACAAAGAGGATTGCCAAGTATGAACTTGTTTTGATCGCGGGGTGCCAAGTTGTTGTGGTTGTTTTAAGTGATTTTAACGTGATTTTTTTAAAAATCAGCTTTCGTTTCTTATTTTTTTTTTTTTATTATTATACCCCTTTAGTTTCTAGTTACTAAACAGTTTTAAGAAATTTCTGAATATATAAGTGATAGCGAAAATACTTAATAAGGAATAACAAACAAACAATATTAAAAGGGTGTGATGAAACCAGTCAGTCATGGACCTCATTCACCATATTTAAGGACAGACAAACAGAACAGTCAGTTCACTGGGTGTTATCACTCAGCTGATGCAACATGGAAAATGCATCTTTCCAAAACATTTTTTTTTTTCTCTTTCCAAAAGATCACTTCTACAACACATATTCAAACACACATTACATTGTTTATACTTCCATTTAAATATTTATCTGTATGGATTAAACATGTTATCTTGCACTTTTATCAGTCTGTCTGTATCAAAAAGATAAGTGCACACTAAGAAAAAAAACACACCAAGAGCATCAATCAAAAGCTAGACAAGTTCCCACAAAAAAGTCCCTCATCTCATTCAAAGTCAAAACTAAAATGATGTCATTGAGTTTCCAAGGCAACGATAGTGGACTGCATACTGATGTGTTATGAGTGCAGATGTTTTTGTGAATGTTCCAGTTCTGGGAAACATCATCTAGGATGGGAAACAAGCCTCAGGGAAGGAAAGCTCTCTGGGGAGAATTTGGGAACAATTTAATCAGTGCTTGTTTAACAGTTGCATGCTATATTATGAATTAATTTAAAATGATCTGCCCTCTGTTTGAAAGACAAGACTTGTGGTTTTCAGACACACACAACGTAATGAGTGTTTTACAAGGTTAAATGTTAAAGTGAGTGGTTCAAGTCAAATAATCAGAGGAATATGCTGTCAGCTCTGCACAATAAGAGAGGTGGCAGCAATGGACATGTCACGCTTAATCATTTATAGAGGGCCAACAAACAGCAAGCCAGGACTGTGAAACGTGTGATTTCCCTCATTTAGAAACCCATATAGACCCTGACTGAACTCATGATTAAGTGCATAGGTTTCATTTTCAATTTTCAGCTTCTGATTGGGAGATGGGTTATGAAATGTTTGACCAAAGAAATACTTGTTTACGTAATCCTAATGATGCAATCGTCACACTAGCTTTTCGTCAATTAGCATCAGCACATTTTGCATGCATGTAATATACTTATCATGCTGTCCTGTACTGACTTCACACCATCACTAGACATTGGAGGCCGGATATGACTTTATAATTATGTGTGGGTAACTGCATGATCCCCAGTGCAGTTGCAAACATGCACATATATTTTGTCCCAAAACGAATATCCTGTAAATCTTTAGTTGCCCTCATTTTGTTCCAAACCTGTATGGCTTGCTTTCTTCAGTGGAGCACAAAAGAAAAAAATTTTGAAGAATGTTTCTTAGAAGAACTGCTTTTGTCTATACACTGAGAGTCAGTGGGGTCAAAACAACTCTGAACCCCATTTGTAGTGTTATTATAGTAATAATTTATTTATATACTAATAATAGAGTATTTTTAATATTTTGAATTAGTGTTTATATATTTTATAAATTAGTGTGTCTATATGTTCTAATATATTTTAATTAATATTTTGTATATATTTTCATTTTAATTTTAGTTTAACTGTTAGTAATTTTGTCATTTTTGTTAGTTTTTTAAAAATAGTTCTATTTAGCTTTAGTTCATTAATTGTAAAATTTTAATACGTCAACTTTTTTAGTCTTGTTTTAGGCAACAAGTCTTATGTATACTGTTTATATTTTATTCTATTATTAATTTGAGGTTTTTAATTAATATTTATATTAATTATTTTTGCTTTATTTCAGTTACCAGAAAAGATTTTAATTTAGTTAGTTTAACAACACTATCCCATTGACTTTCACTTTATGGACAAAAACTCACCAAGACAATTTTCAAAATATCTTCTTTTGTCTTCCACTAAAGAAAGAAATCCATACAGATTTGTAATTACATGAGGGTGAGTAAATGATGACAAAATTTTCATTTTGGGGTAAATCTGGAATGAAACTCTAGATCAGGGGTGCCCAACCCTGTTCCTGGCGATCGACTGTCCTGAAAAGTTTAGCTCCAACTCTAATCAAACACACCTGAAGCAACTAATTAAGATCTTCAGGATCGCATGAAAATTAAAGGCAGGTGTGTTTGATTAGAGTTGGAGCTAAACTTTTCAGGACAGTCGATCGCCAGGAACAGGGTTGGGCACCCCTGCTCTAGATGGTGCAGTCCGACAGGTCAAACTCAATCTGACATAATGACGTCATTATCACACAGTGCAGCTGATTGGTTCTTTTTGTATCAGCAGCCAATGAGCTTGCTGATCAACATTCAGATACTTGGCTAGCGCTTGCTGTAGCAGTTGCAACACGCTTCAGAAACCCTCCACCTTCCCCGGCTCCACCTGTACAGATCTGCTATGGGGTGCTTCATGTATGCTATATGGCGGTTATTCATATATGTTATATGTGCAGCAGCAGTATTTCTTACATGCTCACAGCAGCATGTTATGTATGTATTGGCAGTAGCAAGTCTCGGTACTTGCTCCACCGCAGCAGAAGCAGCAGCATAGCAGATCTATTCTGCCAAGACCAAACACATTAACATTGTCATGTACATTACCATGCCAGTCCCTTATATAATTTATATAACTAGTTTTTCTGCTCTCTGTTAGGTTGGATAAGGCCAGCGAGGACCCTTTCTGTCTCCGAGCAGCACCACTTCCACCTGTGGAGAGAATGGAGAGCGAAGCTGAATCTAGAAAGCTGAACGGCCAGCCTGAGGGTCCGGCAGCTTTTTCAAAACCCAAAGAGAGCATGCAGCTCAAAAAGGAGATCTCTCTTGTGAACGGCAT
The DNA here is from genome assembly GCA_021397915.2 of Tor tambroides. Classification (NCBI taxonomy): domain Eukaryota; kingdom Metazoa; phylum Chordata; class Actinopteri; order Cypriniformes; family Cyprinidae; genus Tor; species Tor tambroides. Next base: position 82,559 of record JAFVLL020022729.1, read on the forward strand.
CAGCCTCATCGTGGGGAACATGATTGGCTCAGGCATTTTTGTGTCGCCGAAGGGTGTTCTAATCTACAGCGCCTCCTACGGACTGTCTCTAGTTATCTGGGCCATTGGTGGCATCTTTTCAGTAGTGGGTGCTCTCTGTTACGCCGAGCTCGGGACGACAATAACTAAGTCTGGCGCCAGCTACGCCTACATCCTGGAGTCGTTTGGAGGCTTCATAGCATTTATTCGTCTCTGGACATCACTGCTTATCATCGAACCAACAAGCCAGGCCGTAATTGCCATAACTTTTGCCAACTACTTGGTTCAGCCGCTCTTCCCCACCTGCGAGCCTCCGTATTCTGCTTCTCGGCTCATTGCTGCAGCTTGTATTTGTGAGTAACGTGTACATGCTGTTGCTCTACACGCTTGTTTTTCACATTCTTGAACTTTCTTGTTGTCTTTCTCACTCTGCTGTTCTCTCTTCCTTTCTCTGTTTTCTCACCATGAGATCTGATAAGCTGGTGAGACCCATTATGGTCTAAATTTAAAAATGTCATGGGGTAGTTAATGAATAACTTGTTTTTGAGTTCAGGGAGCCCGTTCTTCTGGTTCTGTGGTGCCTCTCCTCGTAGACCTGTTTCACTTGGATACCTTCAGCAGCCTCATTAGACATGCCACTCTAAACATTACCGTTGCTATGACTCAACCAAACTTTTACTACTCCCCACTAATTCATTCAAGTATTGAATTTAGTAGTTTTAATTGCTGTCTTTAGGGAGTAACTGATGTTGTTTGTTGTCAAAAACACAATCAGCATTCCATTGTTGTCATTCACTTCACGGCTGGAATGCATTGCATCACTTTTAAAATCAGAGCATGTTTTAAAACACTAGTCATCATACACTTGCTGACTTAGTAAATGGTTCCAGAGAAAAACTGAGCATCATATGCTAAAATCCTGAGGATCACACATTACCAGACTTTGTCGTTCCTGAAAACGTCAAATTAATGCAGAAACATGCATCCCCTTGCTAAGAGATGCACAACAAGTTAAAACAATGTTTGATCTGACTATGATTCCATCCATTTAGAGGAGAAGCGAAAAAAAAATCAGAGTCTGTGCTTTACCATAATCTACTTGATTTTCTGTGAAATCTGTCAACTCTGCCTAAAATCTGCAGACTGATTCTGACTTTTAGCAACTAGCATTGACTTGTCCAGACTGCAAATCAGGGCAAAAATCTGTGTAGTGTATTCCAGCCTTAACTTGTCAGTGTACTTGTCAACATATATTCTTATGCTAACATGCTTTCTGGTCATGATATTGCAGGCCTGCTGACCTTTATTAATTCCGCTTATGTTAAGTGGGGTACCAGGGTGCAGGATGTCTTCACTTACGCCAAAGTGCTGGCCCTCATCGTCATTATTATCACGGGGATGGTGAAACTGTGCCAAGGTAAAAAAAAAAAAATGCATTTGAGTCTACACAATCAGCCACATCTCTTTAAGATGTTTTTGCATGATAGCATTTGCATGAATGTTTTGCATGTTTGCATCCAGGCCAAATGTTGATCTCTCATGAGTTCTGAATCAGTTTAAAGGGATAGTCACTCAAAAATTAAAAGTCTGGCATTTATTCACTCTCTTGTTACTCCAAATCTATATGACTTTTTCATATGACAATTTTTTTTCTTCAGAACACAAAAGAATATATTTTGAAAAAAGTGGGGTTTTTTTATTCATACAAAGGTAACCAAAACCATGTGATTACCAACATTCTTCAAAATATCTTTTTGTATTTTGGAGAAGAAAGGAAGTCATACATTCTTGAAATTACATAAGGAATTTTGACAGAATTTTACATTTTGGATGAACTATCCCTTTAAGGCAAAAATAAATAGTTTCTCTCATTGGCTCTTTATTTTTTTTTTTTATTTCTCTTTTATTTCCTTAGTTTATTTAACACTAAATGCACGCTAATAAGCATACCTGTAAATGTGCAAGAATTAGCATAAAGGCTGTTTTTCTTTTGTAGTCTCTGAGCAGAATGTACAAACGTAAAGTATGCAAAGTATGTTGAATATGTAAATGTAACACAATAAGAGAAATACAACATGCGTTAACATTTACAGTATATTGATCTTGTAAAGCTGTTAATTGTTTCGGCACTTTTGTAATGTTTCTCACACAGGTTTTACAATGAACTTTGAGGATTCGTTCAAAGGCTCATCTCGCAACCCAGGAGATATCGCTTTGGCATTGTACTCGGCTCTTTTCTCGTACTCAGGCTGGGACACGCTTAACTTCGTCACAGAAGAGATTAAGAACCCTGAAAGGTACCACTTTGAGACAAAATTGACCCTCAGTTCCTGTTCCTGTTGTGAAGATACAGTATGTAAAAATAGGTACTGATAAGATAACACATCTGTGTCCATGCACGTCCCAGGAACCTTCCTCTCTCCATTGCAATCTCCATGCCGATTGTTACGATCATCTACATCCTAACAAACGTGGCCTATTATGCTGTGCTGGACATGAGTGCCGTCCTTGCCAGTGATGCTGTCGCTGTGGTGAGTTAACAGACTTCTGTGTTCTCATAATGTCTGTAGGGTAAAAGCTAATATCTCCTAATCGTCCCACAGACGTTTGCAGACCACACTTTGGGAGTGATGAGCTGGACCATCCCTATTGCGGTTGCTTTATCCTGTTACGGAGGTCTTAACGCTTCTATCATCGCTGCATCCAGGTCAGTCTGAAGCTTGATTTCTACATACCATCACAGAACACTAGCTTTAGATTTTTCTCTCATTTTCTGTCTAAAGAGACCAATTGGGAACTGTGTTTGTATTATGCGTTTTGAAACTGGCCCTGTACAATTGCACTGGCTTTATAGTTTTATTATTCCACTTGAACCTCTGCTTTGTTCCTCAAGTTTATTCTTAATGACTGGTGTTAACCTCCAGGAGGAGGAACAAAGCTTAGTTCAGCTCCTGTGGTTTTTATAGGGAGCTGCTCAATTGCTCATACCATCTGGAGCTGCTTTTGTGGTAATGACCGTGTGGGGGTTCACGCCACTATTCCATGTGGAACATAATGCGGAGTGCTGAGGATTTTTGGGAGTGTTGAGAAAACAGACATGCAGAGATAATGGGAATTCAGATGCAATGAGAACTTAAATTCCTGTTTATATCTATAGGACTTGTTTATTCAGATGTTTTATGTATATGTATGCTTAAGTACTTCTACAGTTGATTTTGTTTTAAGGTCAAGGATGTGCAAGTATATGAGTATGAAGCTCATTTTCATACAATCTTAATGTTTTGTATCTTTCGTCTGAGGTTTTTTTTTTTTTTTGTTTGTTTTTGTGCACTTATGCATTTGGTTTGCATAATCAGTTTGATTTACCAGTACTTCTGATTAGGTGCAGTGTTATTTTTTTATATTATTGATATATTATTGTAGATTATACTTCAAATGAGATTTTTTCGATTTCATTTTAATTTAAAAGTTTTAGTAATTTTGTTGTGTTTTGGTTTTTTTGTAAATTATATGAATTTTTTTTATTTCAGTTTTAGTTATTTTAGTACACCAAGTTAAACTAAATTGGCAGCTAGCTAAAATAAAAACGTTACAATTTTGTATGTTTTATTTCAGTTAGAGTTTACTTCAAGTAACATATTTTTTTTAGGTGCATTTATAGAAAATGCGTATACTTTTAAATAAATAGTGAGTCTCTTTCTACTGCAGGTTGTTCTTCGTGGGAGCTCGAGAAGGTCATCTTCCAGATGCTTTGTCTATGATTCACGTGGAGAGATTCACACCAGTTCCTGCTCTGCTGTTTAATGCAAGTACATTTCAGTTACAATTAACACCACATGCATCATAACATATAGCATCAATATGACTTCCTGTGACTTTTTTTCGTCCTTTAAAATATGTAAATGAATATACTACTATTATACTAATATCAATATTAAGCTTATATTAAATATATATTTATATATAAGTTTTTAAAGTTTCATTTATATACTACCTTTAAGTCTACAGATATAGATGCAGTTGTAGAGTCTCTCAGTCTGGGTCATTTGAGGTTTTCTATCTCCATCTAGTGGACCAAGTCACTTAGGTTGTGCTTTCTGTCTGCAGTGTGCCATGGCCCTGATCTACCTTACAGTGGAGGATGTTTTCCAGCTGATTAACTATTACAGTTTTAGTTACTGGTTTTTCGTTGGCCTGTCTATCGCCGGGCAGATCTACCTTCGCTGGAAAGAGCCAGACAGGCCCCGACCACTGAAGGTGGGGAAGTAGAGACTATACAAATGGAATAAAAATGTTTGCATAGCTTTGTGTGATCCATTACAGTGTATTTTGAACACACAAACCCAATACAATCAGCTGTACTTTTATGTACACTATGGTTCAACAGTTTGGGGTTAGTAATTTTTTTAATTATTTTTTTTTAATTCTTTTATTTAGCACTTTTTTCAGCAAGAACATTAATCAAAAATGACTTTTACAATATTTACAATTTTTAAAGACATTTACAATGTTACAAAAGATTTGTTTTTAAATAAATGCTGCTCTTAATAATCAAAGAATCTATGAAAAAGTGCACCATAGTTTGTACAAAAATAATTAAGCAGCAAAACTGTTTTCAAAACTGATAATAAGAAATGTTTCTTGAGCCCTAAATCAGCATATTGGAATGATTTCTGAAGGATCATGTGACACTGAAGAATGAAGCAGCAGTCACAGGAATAAAATGCATTTTAAAATATATTCTTTAGTTATTTTAAATTGTAATAGTATTTCACAACATTACTGTTTTTACTGTATTTTTGATCAAATAAGTGCAGCCTTGCTGAGCAATATGAGACATCTTTCAAAAACATTGAAAAATGTTACTGACCCTAAACTTTTGAATAACTGGTTAGTTAGGATTGATTCAGAAATTTGAAATATTGAGACGATGAGAAGGGGAAACAGAAATAACAGATGTAGTCAGGAGTTTCCATCCTAATATCAGGTGCAATTTTGTGACGACGTGTGAATTAATGTTGTTTTCCTCTCTTCTCCTTCATGTACAGTTGAGTCTGCTGTATCCCATCATCTTCTGCTTGTGTGTTGTGTTCCTGGTGGCTGTGCCACTTTATTCTGACACACTCAACTCACTCATTGGAATTGCTATTGCCCTCTCCGGAGTGCCTGTTTACTTCTTGGGTATCTATCTTCCAGAGTCCAAGCGCCCACCCATAATCACTAAACTGTTATGTAAGTACCACAGCCTTTAGCAGTGAAACTTTATTTTGTCCTTTAATTGATTTACAGCCAAAACGAGTGACAGTGATTCTTTTTAACGTGTGTCTTCCTTACACAGGTGCAATCACCCGTTTCACCCAGTTCACCTGTTTTTGTGTGCTCACTGAGTTAGACACTGTTGATTAGAGCACTTGCACCCCTTTGACCCACAAACCCACTGGTTCGGGGAGAGGAAACCAATATCTGGAGCAACAGGAAAAAGATCTTCCATACTTTTAAAGACACAGATCCACTCTTAATGTCACTGCGTTGGATTCTTCTTTTTCTTTACTATAAAAGGGATCTGCTAAGGCCACAGTGCACTGCAGTATTAGAAATATGACCCTGAGAACCATATGGCATGAAAATGAAGGCCATTTCGAAGCTCTGGTTCATAATGGTACCGGAGAGCTCATGATGCAAACACTATCTGTATTCCTCTCAGAGAAATGAGGACATAAACAGGATGCGGTGATTTGTGTGTGCCATTATGAAGAACATGGTCAAGAATTAAATTATTTGTGTTTGTAACATTTGCCCTTTTTTTTTTTTTATCTAACATTTTATTTTAGAGATTTCATTTTCATCTTCCTTATGGTGACTTCCTTCGCACAAACGTGTCTTCTCTTACAATATTTGGAGAGGTCAGTCCTTTATAATTGCCCACATGCCTTAGCTGGTTTCTAGAGGGAAGGTGATTTGTATGCATTTGAACGTTGAAATCTGCTGCTATGCTTCTGTACATGTAGTGAAGCATCACATGTTCGCTTGTGGAAGAGGTTAGGAAGGAATAAAGATGAAGTGTACATCAGATGTGCTGGAAACATTTGTCAACTCAATCCAGGCATGTTTTTAAGTGTCTCTGTTCTTGGTTTGGACCTCTGTCGGTGTTTTTGAATTCAGTTAACTTCAATTTCAGTTTTAAACTGGGGGAAAAAAAAAAAGATTGTCCAAATGAATTGTCCAAGTGTCATGAAAATTGCTCTTCAGTCATTCAGTTTCTATAAAGTCATCCTTACATGTCCATTTATCCAAACAAGCAATACATGGTAAAAACCCCAGTAATCTCAGGATGGATTTAAACAGGTCACTCTGATAAATGTTTACCTTGTAGCATGAAACACACCAAACAGCTTTCAAACTATATTGTTATTTGCCTTTATGTACAAGTGTTTCTATTAATTTATTTGAAAAAATATCAATAAAACCTTTTTTTCTACCAGACAAGAACTGTTTGAATAAATTATTCATGATATTTTCAGTTTAATTCTGAAGTCTTTATTTGTTTTTGTTTTTTTATACACATCTACATATTTACAGGTATTTAGTTTTTCACCCCTTAGATGAACGTACAAACACTACACACATAACTGACAACACAAAGCACCCCACACTTACACAAACTCAAAATATCACCATTTTCTCTCCATACCATCTTCACATCAATCGCAAAATATCGCAAATAGTAAATCACTCGTCTCACTAACGCGCAAGTCAAAGCAACCCACACAAGTACACACATGGGCTACTACATACACTCACTTTTGACAAAAGAACATACAGCTTCACTCAACACACGTCAGTAAAAATGGCATCTCTCATGCTCATATCCACACACAGAGGCTCTCAGTCAGAATCATTATACTCTCGTTCCTCCTCGTCTTCATCCTCATCTTTGTCATTCTCCAACTCCTCCATGTCCCGCCGGTAGCATTCCCAGCCCCTCCTGCTGTACGAGTGCTCTTCACTCCAGCAACCTGGAGAGAATAATACATTTGATTAAGAAAAAACAAAAAACAGCTGAAGCAAATGTTTTACTTTAAACCATAATATTATGCTCTTTTTAGAATGGTGACAATATTGGCTGTTATAACACACCATAAGCCAAATCAACTGCAAACTATACTTGAATAAGAAGCTATTTGCTTTGCGTCTTGATTTTTAAAAAAGAAATCTAGAGCAAAATGAAACTTGAAAAACTTGAAAAATGAAGGGCCTGAAAGAAACAAATAAAAGAGTTGTATGACCTCCATAACGCTCTCCTGCATCACTGTCATCCTCACTGCTCTCATCTGGGTAGTCATTTCTCCAGTTGGTTTCAGCATTCTCATCATCCTCATCTTCATACACTTCTTCCTCCCAGGCCACTTCATCAGGGACCTGTGTATTTGAAGAGAGGGGGGAAAAAAAAAAAAGACAAATGAAATCAAAGTAAGAATGGGGGGGAATGGAAATGAAAAATAAAATGTCAACTAAAACTAAATTAATTAGAAATAAAAGTAAAAAAAATAAATAAAAACTAATAATGACAAAAGCACCTACCTTACTAAACATTCAACTAAAATTGAAAATATAAAAATAAAAAGGTAATACAAAAATATAACTAATAATATCTATAACAATATATAAATAATATTAAAATAACACTGCCACTAACCAGCTCTCCCTCTTGTGTATAGGGTCTGACAGACAGAATGTCTTGGATCCAGCCTGGTGTGGCCGTCTCCTGGTAGTACAAGTCATACACGTAATCATCTTCTTTCTCTCGATGTTCAGCACCGAGCCCATCACCTGACACGCTCAGATTCTCACGAATCATCTTCACAGAGTTACACAGGATTGTCTCCGGGTCAGACATAGTCTGGGGAAAAAAGAACAATTATATTTTAGGGTCAATTTAATAAGTGGATTTAAAAAAGTCATCCATAAGCTTATGCTTTTGAAGACAAATGTAAATTGTGCATACATATTTCTTACAAGAGTAGCCAAAATGTACATTCAATATATAAAAAGTGTTCAAGATGCACACTGCATAATGTTGCCCGAGGAAACATTTTTTGGCTTTACCTTGCCAGGCATTTTGACATCCTCCTCCTCATGCACAATATCAAACACTTGCACTTCTCCCAAAGACAGGCCGTCACGGCTCTCTGTTTGGCTGTCATCGTTCTCCTCTCCTCCTCTCGCAGGAGCAGGCTCCGTCGGCAGTCCGGCCCGTTGGCTGGACAGGATCCGGTACCGTTCCTCTCGCCTGGTGCTCCATTTGACACTGCGCAGATCACCAATGATCCTCTGAGTGGCTCCTTGTGATGGCCGCAAGGCATGATGGGCCAGACGTGGGCGAGCCAGAGCCTCACGGACATGTGGCTGTACCGGAGCATCCTGCAAAGAGAATTGATATGTACTTTAGACTACAATGACAATAAAACTGACAGACAGTTACGGTCATATAGCTTTAACCACAGCCATTGTTTGGATTTGACCATTATTTTGATCATGAGTCGAATTAATATTTACACCTTCTACCTATCCATTCCTCAGTTAGTACATAAATCTATAAATCCATCCATGGTCTGCAATGGGACATCAAGTATAACAACTGTAATTTCACTAACATTTATAACTATTGCATACACTGCAGGTCATTTTTACCAGCACACAAGAAAAACAAGTGCTACAGTACAAACCCACTTAAAAGAGCATCTGGACAAAAGTTCAAGTGTTACAAACAAGAGATTTTTTAACGAGCATTTTGACTTGTGCGCTCGCGAGTCATGACGTCACTACGCATCATCATGACCACCGAAAACAATACAATCTCACAGACCTCTGCAGCTCGTTTCCCCTGACAGCTAACGGTCAGACATTACCTGTGACACCACGGTGGCCACCAGTTTGAACACGGAGTTCTCTATCTTTGGCTCCTGTGGCTCTGGCTCACTCTCGTCGCTGGGCTGAGCCGCCGTGGCCTCCGGACGGATCCGCTTACAGGCCAGCAGCAGCGCGTCCGCCGGATCAGTACCTCTCTTCCTCTTCACCCGCAGAATGGTCGTGCTCGGGTCCATTTCGGTAAAGACACGTCTACTGTGTCACCAGAGAGCGATTTCAGATGACAGACAAACAAGTACACGAGCCTGCCAATGACAACAACAACCTGCGCTGTAGCCTTTCTTTCTTCCTTTTCACTCGTTTTTTCTCCTTTGGCGGTTTTCTCTTTAGTGACCGTCATATTCTGGAACAGTAGCGCCACGCGGCGGCGTGGAGTTTCTTAAACGTTTATATGCGTCCACATATTGTTGCAATTAACTGCCTGCAGAGGTCGCGGTTTAATTGGGCTTAATTAAAGATTGGCGAAAAGAGGCCTCTTGAAATCCTTGGATCAGCTACCGTTTTGTTTATTATGGACCATGGATTTTTAAACAACTTAGCTAAGCAACTTTACATAAAAAATTTACATAATATTTTCTCAGAGGGACTTTTCTGTCCCTTTGGAACATGCTTAAAATCCCATATAGTTTATGAAAGTATATACCTATATTATAGGCCTAAAAGATTTAAACATTTGAATAACATTCTTTTATAACGACACATTTTTAAATTTGTTACCTCATGATATACATTCTATTATATTTGATTTATAAAATCAAAATTAACCAACTGCTAGCTAACCTTTCCCCCAAAAGTTAGAAAAATTAATTAGCTACTATCACACACAGAGTTAAAACAAACAAACAAACAAAGAAACAAACAAAAAACGCTATAATATATTATATTAGAATTCACTTGGCTGATCAAGGACATAACCAAATCTTTATGACTGTAAATTTTATAGTTTGATGAAACAGACTTTGAAGAAGTAGTTAAGCCTTAGCTAATTGAAGAATCAACCATACAGTAGCCTATATGAAATTGTGAAGTTTTAAGGTAGACCGCATAAATATTCACAGTATAAACTGCCATAATCTACTATAATTTACTACAAATTAATGTACTATAAGGGAATGTGCTATGTTTAGCCTAATCCTGAGTTTGTTAATCTATTATATCCAACTTTTCTTGCCCTATTTTTATTCTGTGACATAAAATCGATTCAGTCAGGACTACATGGGCTCTTGGAGATCAATAAAAGGAACACTTCTGTGTGAATGCGCTCACACCCCCATCCCCCGACACACACACACACACAGAATCATGGAGAGAAACAGAAAAGGCTCTCTTTCACACACACGCGCTCACGCGCGCGCACACTCGCTCTATTGCACACATCTTCTGTTGTAGCGCTCATAAGCGCGAATCCACTGACAAAGTGCGGATGAAAATGAGAGGGACAGTCGTGTTAGAGTAAACGCGTGTTTTTGAGTTCGACCCTAAACTCTGGACCGATCACCATGGGAGCTGTTTGGACTGCACGGGTCCTCTGTTTGTTTTTGCTCTTGTTAAATACTCGCCAAAGCGCCGCAGTTCCTCACAACACTGGTAAGAGTCTTCACTTTGTTACGCGCGATGCCCTACACACGCAATTTCAATTTGCACGTTTTTGCGACTTGTTTACCTCCCTTTGTTTTGATACCGTTTTTTTTTTACTTTTCTGTCAAAACTAAACATATATTTTAAAATGTGTTAATATTTTTCCTGACATTTAATCTTTTTTTGACTTTTTGAGTATCCATTTATAGCTATGTCCGTGTTTACGCATTCTAATTACTATAGTCACAACAATAGTGAAGTTTATTTACAATAGTGAAGTTTTGCAGTTCATTAGTACTCTGTCGTGTAAAGTCAGCAGTGTTTACAGTAAAGTCTCGTGTTGTATTTTTGTGATACACAGATTCAGATCAGTGTGCAGACGGAAGCGATGCCTGTCACATTGATGCTATTTGTCAAAATAGCCCAACTTCATACAAGTGCACTTGTAAAACAGGATTTAAAGGGGACGGGAAACATTGTGAAGGTAACAGCTCTCTTTCACTTAATTTAAACAGACTCTGGACTTCCCTGTAGTCTGGAAAACGTCACCTTTTAATTATTGTATACAAGCACTGTACACATAGTATGCAATTTCAATTGTTTATTCTTTAGTAGTTTTTAGTTCATGTTTACATTTCTTTTTTTTTCTTTTTTTTTTTTTTTGCTGTTGTATTGGAAGGGCAATGCCCTATAATGCAGAAATTGCAAACATTTGTCAGCCTTGATTTCTGTTCCATTTCCTAGACATTGATGAATGTGATTTGGAATACAATGGTGGCTGTGTACACGAATGTAACAACACACCCGGCAATTACCGCTGTACTTGCCTTGATGGGTTTCATTTGGCGCATGATGGACACAACTGTCTCGGTAAGTACAAATTCATGAAGAAATCATGTATACTTGTGTTAGAGGTGAAAGTTAATGATCGTATGGGATGAGTTACTCCCACGACATACTACAAGTGTTTTGGAATTATTACCTTATTTCCACTTTTTCCATATTTGTACTAGCAAATATCCACATAACCAAATCTGATCAAATAAGATTTGGTTTTATGTGGTATGTGGAAATGTGCTGTTTTGTGATGTCATTATCAGTGCTTTAACCCACTCTGTCTCTAGATGTGGATGAATGTATCTTCAACAATGGTGGCTGTCAGCATGTATGTGTCAACACCATGGGAAGCTATGAGTGCCGCTGCAAGGAAGGCTTTTTCCTGAGTGACAATCAACACACATGCATCCATCGCTCCGTGGGTGAGCTACTGTCTCTAACAAACCTTTAATGGCTCAGTCTACCATGTTCACCATCATATTGAATGATGAGTATATAACAGGGTCACCATACGGCCTCCTTTTTCCCAGCTTGCACTCCTAAATTGCCTAAAATGTCTTGATTTTGACTTTGTTTTTTATTGTTTTCATACTTGCAGAAGGTAATGACTGAAATGTAGTTTGGCCAATAGCTTGCAGGCTTTGTAAATAATCGACCAATCGTGGCGTGTGAGATGATAGGATCTACATAGAATGGTCAAAGCATTGCAAACACATGTACATGTATTGAGGACTGTAGAGAACATGTCAATAAGAAAAAAGAGCCAAAACAAAAGACACCATATGGTCTTGGTTCATAAGCGGCCAGTCAGGTCGTGATGGATGTTTTTCTGAACTTGGATGTCAAAAGTGCATCAAGAAAGGCTTGTTTTGAGTATTTGCAGAGGTGTCAGTTTGCTAAGTCAGGGGTAAGTACAAAGGAAAGCCAACCTAATTTCTAAATGTTCTCACATAAGATCATGATTGACAGCACAATGGCGAATGACAGCTTTTAAGTTGGGTTCCCTCTCCGGGGCATTATCTATTGCCGTTCAGTTCCAAAGGGCCCATGCTGTGGGAAAGGGAGCCCCGTGTTCAGAGGAACAAAACAAGTTAATAACTGCAACACTCTGGGCTTTGTGGCCTGTGTCATAGATGAGAATAAAAAACCTTTTTATGTGTCTGTAGCTTCTCAGCTGCGAGTATTGTTTTCTCCTCGGTAAATTGAGCTAAGGTTTGCAAGGCTTTCCACCCCATTTACTTTCTCTGGGTAAACTTGCTAAATCCTATCAGCACATCCACTGAGCTGCAGAGTGAATGGGAGGAAACAGGCCCTCTACACTGACCCATAGATCTGCTATTGATGTCAGGTCAGGGTGTGTGGAATTAAATGGCATTGAATTTGAAAAGAATTGTAACAACAGGTACCCCAAGGGTTTGGATATTTTTTTCCCTCTCTGATTAGTGCTCCTCTGATGTTTTTTTTTGTTTGTTTGTTTTTTTTGTTCACAGAAACTGATTAACTAATGTAGCCAACTTAATTAGGGATGTAAAGTCCATTATGTAGCTGAAACAATTATTATGAAAAACCACAAAGCTGCATAGGGTTTATGTCTTAATTGGCATTGAATGTTGATCAAATCAATTTGTTTTCCTTTCATTATTATATTTATTTTCTTACAGTGAGTTGGTTGGTTTTGCAGTTGACAAAATGTTATTTTATTACATATCCACCGTATTTTTCCCGTAAGCGCCGGCGTGGTTATTCGTAAATTTTATGGGATTGGCTTCCGGTGTCATTCACTTCCAGCTATTTTTAGCTGTACAATACTGCTAGTTTTGCTGCTTGATATCGCAAACTTATCTTAATTATGAAAACACTGGTTTGTAGTGCAAATGATTTTACCGTTTACTGCACTTTTTTTAATTCTTCTCGTTATTTC
>JAFVLL020022730.1:0-16104 GCA_021397915.2 Tor tambroides
GATGATTCAGCAAAAATGTTAAAATGGGCTGTAATTTACGGTTGCAGGTTCCAAGGATGACTACGATGCAAGACACCCAAGTTCCTTTCTTGGATTCACACTGAAATGTGGCCCCAAGGCATTTGATGTTTCCATCTGGCGTAACAAGCCCCTTGAAGAGCTTCACCTCAACATTCAGGTCATCATCAAGCATCTGAAGGCTGTCATCAGGTGTGATGGCCACTGCAAACTCAACTCATCATACACAACTGTTGAGGTAAATTATATATTAGACAACAAATTAAACTGCTTATAAAAATCAGTCATTTACAGTTGTTTATGGAGACTCCTGTGTTCACTAGTGCATCCCAAAACACAACACTTGTAATGCCTCTTTGGTGCTAACATTGTATATCTCCAGTAATCAGGGGCGGACTGGCCATCGGGAGCACTGGGAGAATTCCCGGTGGCCTGGCAGCCAGTTTGGCCCGCTGCCCTACTTTTTTTTTTAAAATTGTTGTTGTTGGTGCCTGCCGAATGCACTAAAGTGATTATTTCTGAATTTGTCATTTAATAATGAAATTCTAATAAATCATGAATCGGTTAGTCTTGACTGGCAGCGCGTCTGCCAAAAGGATACGATCAGAGATCCAAAACTGTCCTGTTCAGGACTTCAAGCGCAGGTCAGTTACATCTGTAAATAGACTATTGTAATTTTGTCTTCGTTTACTTAGAAAAGCATTAAACTGCTAGCAAATGTTAGCAGTAGCAGACAATTACTGCAAAATTACCAAAAGTACATAATCACTATTGTAAAGAGTAAGAAATTTAGCAGATAAATATTCACATAGTTTTATAACAGGTTTAGAGGGAGCTAAGGCAGACAACAGCCATGGTTTTACTAAAAAATAAAACCAAAAACCATGGTTACTAGGCTATAGTTAAACCGGTAACCACAAACAATGGTTACACTATATAGTTTCACCATGGTATTTGTAGTAAAACTCTGGTTACACAAATGGTAATCAATCTGCCAAAAAAATACGGTTACCATACTTTTACCATAGACCTATAAAACCATGGTTATTTTTCCTTAGGACAAAACATGAGCCATGATAATGCAAAAACATGTTCAGTATTAAGATTTTTCTATAAAGATATATTCAAGATGTAGCTATTATTGTACTAATTTTGACATTTAGGCAAGATAAAACAATAACACATGGTTCTAATACTTTTTAATTTTTTTCTAAAATGTATACTATGTGCAAACAAATTGGTGATGAGGTGGTTGTTTTGCAACAAGGTGGAGATGTGTTGAAGAAAAAAGTGACAGGCACAAGAAAATTAGTGAAAAAAGTAAACACACATGAGAGACAGAGATGTCAGGGAAAATGAAGAGACTAAAAAGGTAAATGGAAGTTCGAGAGATAACCTTTCATTATTTTGCACCAGCCCCAGCCTAGGGATTTAAACTTTTTTATGTGATAATGATGATGATGATGATGGCCATAGAAAAAATAATGTTGTCCGTGGTTTCAAAATTTGTTGTGGGTGTATGGAATGGCCTGGATGAGTGTGAGATTTTCCAGCCTGAAATTTTGTCCCAGTCTGCCCCTGCCAGTAATGGCGGACTGCTGCTTTTCACTCAGGGCTGTGTTTATGCTAATAGGGCAGAGAGCGTCACAAATGCGGGATTTTTTCCCCTCAGTGACGTGTCAAAAGGGAGAAATCTGGAATCGCTTGTTCTGAGAGACTGTTTATGATTTTTTGGGATTATAAAAAAATGAGTGGGTGGATTTTTACAATTATATGCTGGTTGTTTTCGCACACTGCAGCCACACAACTGTGTTCAAACACCTTATAAAAGTGATTTTTTGCATAATGAAGAGTCCATTTCCCATTTTAATTGGCATTTTTTACACAGACTTCCTGCACAACAAAGACTACAGCTCTACTGAGTAAGCTAAAAGGTATGATGAAAGAAATATATTTTCATGTTTAGAGGGTTAGATGATTGTTCCTAGTTACTTATTTCACTGTAGTGTTATTATTTGTCGCTGTTCAAGATGTTCTAGCTTAATTAAATTGTTTTTATCGTAGCCTGATACTGATTTGTTGCCTATTTACTCTCTTCTAGGTTACTGAACAACCACCGTGGAGGAGACAGTCGTCATTGGCTTGTCAAATGTCAATGGGGAGCTGCTCTTCCTCAAAAGTGACTTTAATGGATCGACTGAGCTTTTTCAAGAAACTACTGAGGAGCTCATCTCTCAGCTGTGTATCAAATAGCACAATTTTCTGTTTCTATCTGGCATGTTAAGCAGGATTTAGGTTCCACCTGAAGCAACGCTGTGCAGACAGATTAGTTGGCATGCATATGATACACACTTTTTGTGTAAATATAATATGCATCTACTTCACCCTCTAATCCTACCCATTGCACATCCAATGCAATCCCAACATTTGAAGTGGATCAAACCCTTTCATAAAAGTTGTCCTAAAACCAAAACAATACCCGTTCTTGTAGGACAACTTTGATGAACTTTTTGATCCACTTCAAATGTTGCTACTGTAGTTCTCCACAGCAGTCTCCCAGGTGTGAGGTGTATTGCTTTCAGCATGTAGTTCTTCAAAGTTTGCCTGAAGCTGTTCATCACCACATGTACTAAGAGTAGGTTGAGTGGAAAACTGGTCCAAGTCTTCCTGTGAGACAGGAAATCCACATTCTTTCCCATTAAACCTTTGAGTAAAAGAGGGAAATTTGTCTACCATTATATTGATTGACATGAAAATTCACAGACAGTTATAGTACTGAAAGCAATAAGGGTGAATGTGTATTTAATTCTGTATTCTATCTTTGCCCTAAAATAACTGTCTACTAAACCTCATGTCACTCCAAATTTGAATGACTTTCTTCTGTGGAACAGAATGTTAGCCCCAATCTCCTTTCATTTTAATTTTATAGGAGAAAACTGAATGAAAGTAAACAGTGAGTGGGACTAACATTGTGTGTAATATCTCCATCTTGTGGTTCATGGAAGAAAGAAAACATTAGGGTGAGTGAATGATGGCAAAGTTTGAAGTTTTGTGTTAACTATCATTTTAACCATTCCATTACAAAATTGAAAATAAATGTAATATTTAACATCAACCTGTTTTTTTTAACAACAGTTTGTTTTTGGAACAGGTCATTTTAGAGAGAGGTTCAGAATAAGGGTTGAAAATAATCATTTCCCACATATTTGTTTTTTGTGCAAAAACTTTATTAACATAAGTAAACCTCAAGGAACATACTAAAAATTTATTAAAAAATGTCTTGACCCCTTAAGGGGTAGGAGACTGAAAGAAACTCTGGGTGTAATGAAGAAAACCTGCTCCTAACCAGATTAAGTTACAAACTAAGTTACCTCTCTGTCAGAAACGGGCTTGAATTACCTTGCTTTCTTGGGTTTGACTAACCTCCCATTCTGGAACAGAAAACCCAGAGTTTCCCTCATTTCAGGGCTAACATACTCAGAATGTTCACTTAACCTCCTTTCTGAAATGGTCCTCTGAATCTAGATTCCCCAGCTGCGCTGTAAATCTATTATGTTCAGTAAAATATTACTCATTCGCTTTTCAAACAGTATTCTACTGTGTCATACTCTCATGATTCACATATTGCACATACAAATTTATATACACATACATACAGAAAACATACTTAAAATGCATAATCAGAACTAAAAAACCCTTGGGGGGGGGGGTTATAAAATACATTTTCAGTACCAGTAATTATCCAATTATGCAATAGCTGCATTATTACACCTTATTATACATTATATACTCTATCACACCTTACAGAGAATATGTCCAGTCTTCTTTAGTCTTCCTTGCTATTATCATCTCATACTAAACTGCCTGAGTTTGATGAGGACTATGGGCATAACACAGCAACAAGGGGGTCATGGGGAAAATAAGTCTTAAATACCCTTGAATAAAAACAAAACACTTCACACAAGAACTTAAAAGGTTTCGATCAGAACTAAAATAAATGACCCAATGTACCCTTGTTGTACTTGCATTTAATACATAAAGGTGACACAGGGGTTACATGTAATGTAACCTGGTATGAGAATATTGGAATTTGTGCACACATTTATATTGAATTAAAGCTGCAAGCAGCGTTGAAAGGGCCCTAGCACCGATACATGACATCCTGTTGCCAACAGGTGGCACAATGATTATAACTGAATATTGGCCTTCAGAAGTCTTCAGGCCAGAACACTTATCAAACAAGAGATTTGGGGCAGACTGCACACTGCTTGTTTTAGTTAGTTTAAAACATGACATTTCCTGTTGCCAACAGGTGGCGCTATAAATAATACCTGAATATTGGCATGTAGATGTTTTCAGGCCTGGACCTTTACCAAGCACGAAACGTTTGTGGTAGATTGGAAATTGCATGTTTAAGTTAGTGTAAAAAGTCATTTCCTGTTGTCAGCAGGTGGCGTTATGATTATAATTGAATATTGGCCTTTAGCTGTGTGCACATGTGAAGTTTGGAGCAAATTGGACATTGTATGGCTGAGTTACAACAACTTCCTGTTTCATGGCATTAATACTCAGTAAGTGTTGTTAGAATGTTTCTAGCATGTTTAGCTCATAATAGCATATATTACTGTGCTGCTAATAGTTCATCACAGTGTTAAACAAGTCACTTCCTGTTGACAGTAGGTGGTGCTATGACTATAACTGAATATGGGCACGTAGATGTGTTCAGGCCAGGACTCTTATCAAACATGTTAAGCTTGGGGCAGATTGGAGATTGCAAGCCTGAGTTACAGCAACTACCTCTTTCATTGTATTAATATCATGCTTTAGCAAATTAGCTAAGTGTTGCTAGCTTGTGTTAGCGTGTTTCTAGCTTGTTGCTAGCCTATTTACAGTTGCTGATGCTTTTTAATGTTGCAAGGAGTTCATAACAGTGTTAAACATGTCACTTCCTGTTGCCAGTAGGTGGTGCTATGACTATAGCTGAGCATGGGCATGTGTTCAGGCCAGGACTCTTCTCAAACGTATGAAGTTTGGGGCAGACTGGACATTGTTTTCCCAAGTTCTCCCGGATTCTTGTTTCATGGCGAAACACTGAAATTTGTCAGGCTTCCAAGGGCACAACCTTTGATAAAAACTCAAGATCTTCACAATTTAGCATCGCAAAGGCCTTAAGATTACACTCACCAAATATGAAGATGATCTGATTAAAGCTGTAGAAGGAGTTTGTTAAAGTACAAGGCCTGAAAATGGCAAAAACTGCACAAAAATCATAGAGAATTCAAAATGGCTGACTTCCTGTTGCGTTTAGGACTTTGCTAAATAAAATAAACTGAGCAATTCCAAGAGGGTCCTCGCACCACTGGTCCTATTGAGCTGAAAGTTAGTGCTGATGGAACATGACCATGCCTTGAAGGACCTCGATCCAAGTGCCTAATGAAATATCTATACTGAGGCCTTTCTCCCTGGACATCTTCAAATGTTGTGTAGGAGGAACCCTTGAGTTATTAAAATATTCAACAAATCTAGAAACAAGACCTTTCATAATTGAGTTCAGATGTCATACAAAGATAAAGATGTTCAGGGGCAGGGACGGCGCCAGAGAATTTTGAACGCAGGTGCTGAGGGGGTGCTAGATCAATGACAGGGGGAGCTGGGCAATTAATAGTAGCCCTAAATATGACCAAACAGGTTGTTATTATTATTATTTTTTATATGAATAATAAAATCGCTATATAGGTGCATTCAAATGTTTACGAGGAGGTGTGGGAGTATTACCGCGCAGCCTACTGTATGACATGGGGCGCCCGCGCAATCCTTTTTTTTTTTCCTGCGGAAAGAGCTTAAAATACTCCTGTCATTTTTGGATGTGCTTTCTGTCATCTCATGCAGTCTCCATGAATGGAGTGGGTCACAACAATGAACCAGTTCACAGACATAAGAAATAAATCTGCAGAAAGCCTGAAAACCAATTAAAATAAAAAACAAATCTTCTCTGATTATGTAGTCCATAGGTGCATTTCTCTATTAAAGGCACGTCCACTGTGGAGATGGTAAGTCAGCGCCGGCATTCGGCAAGTTCATCTTTGCAGCCGACACTGACTGAGAAAGCACTAGTTATAAATAATTAAAATGTCTTCTTTTTCCCCGATGCATTCATAATCGTTACTTTAGCCGGTGCTTTGCGGCAAACTTTAAGCGTGCACTTGAGCGCGGAATAGGCTATAATATGCCTAAATGTCTATATTAAAGGATGGTTTAGTAGGTTTTCATACTAATCAATTTAATATAAACGTGCGACTAGTCGACTAGAAAAATCTTTAGTCGAGGGCAGGCTTTGGCACAAGGAACTGATCCATTTTTAAAATAAAATGCTGACATTGTGTGCAACTGCAAATCATGTCACGTTGTACTGCATTGCAGTAGTTATGCAAGTGTAATGAGTCAAATGTTTTTTTATTTAATTTTTTATGGGGGTGCTGGAGCACCTGCTAGCCTCTCCTTAGTGCCGCCCATGTTTAGGGGATTTGTAAGTTTCAAAATTGGGATATTACTTTTAATGTAATACCACTCCTGTACCTTTCTGAAGAAATGAGTAGGTGGTAATCCAAGCAATCGCTCCTTTTTTAAATGTCTTGTCACTCTGAGGAAAACTGCAATTTCTTAACAGAATGAGTTTGCTTCAGTTCGCTTAGATATGTGAAACTCTTTCCTGTGTGAATTTTCATGAACATTTAAGTTCCTTTTTACTGTGAATCTCTTTCCACACTGAGGGCAGGTAAAAGGCTTTTCTCCAGTGTGAACTCTCATGTGATTCTCAAGTTTTGAATTGTTTTTTAAACTCTTTCCACAGTGATGGCACATGAAAGGCTTTACTCCTATGTGAGTTTTAACATGATTCTTAAGGTGATTTGTGTCTGTGAAACTCCTTTCGCACTGATGACATTTAAAACTCTTTTCTCTTGAATGAATCATCATGTGGTAATTAAGGCTTTCTTTATACCCAAAACTCTTTCCACACTGAACACATATGAATGGCCTCTCTCCATTGTGAACTCTCATGTGAGTCTTAAAGTTTTCTCGACGTGTGAAACTCTTTTCACACAGTTTGCAAGTGTAAGGCTTCACTCCAGTATGATCTCTCATGTGAGCCTTAAGACCTCCACTTCGTATGAAACTCTTCCCACACAGTTTGCAGGTGTAAGGCTTCTCTCCAGTGTGAATTCTCATGTGGACTTTAAGGGATCTTTTCTGTGTAAAATAATTTCCACACTGAATACATGCATATGGTTTCTCTCCAGTGTGTACTGTCATGTGAGACTTAAGATCTCCATTTCGTGTGAAACTCTTCCCACACAGTTTGCAGGTGAAAGGCTTCTCTCCAGTATGACTTCTCATGTGGATACTAAGGTGACTTTTCCGTGTAAAACTCTTTCCACACTGAGAGCATATTAACGGTTTCTTCTCAATGTGAATTTTCTTGTGGACTTTAAGGCTTTCTTTTCGACTGAAAATTTCTCCACACTGTTGGCAGGTGTAAGGTCTCCCTCCAGTATGAATTGGTGTTGAATTCTTTTCATTCTGTGAGCAACCAATCGATTTTTCTTCAGTTTTGAAATCATGCTGTTTCTCATTTTGAACTTTCTCTTCTGTTTCATTCAGTTCTTGACTCTCCTCTTTCAGTGCCATCGGGTCTGAGATGAAAAGAGACAAATACAAGTTTAGTTTAATGGCACAAAGCAACAGACATCCAATTGACAGTAGTGCTGTCAATCAATTACAAAAAATTAATTGCACATTTTCAGTAATTACTTGCATATTTATATAGTATAGTTATATCGTCATAATTTCACATTGAATCTCCAAATAATGTAGAAATAACAGTTTGTGTATTTAAAATATATTGTTTAATGGCATCTTTTTACCTAGTAGCCTATTTTTAATGAAGGCCAGTATCATTGATAAAAATACAGTAACTGGCGTCTTTATTAAATGCATTTTCCCTTCAACTTTAGCCATTAATTATAGCCATTCAGCATTAAAGTATCATTGAAAGCCATAATTCTTAACATTTATTAGGCTTTTAAAAATAGTGAGTTTAAAACAATTTTCACGAAGTATAATTTGTAAATGTATAAACTATAAATTGAATATAGATTAATCTTTATTGAAGCTACAAAAGTTAATCAGCAAGCAGAACAGAGCAGTGGGTGATTTCTCAGTCTTTCTCAGTTTCTTTTTTTAATTTCCATCAGTGACTTAAACTGCAGCAGGTTTCACTTTAAAGCTGCATTAAAGCAAAACCTGGTCTCATCGTTTATAAACAGGGGAGCACATAAGTGGTACACAGGTCCGCATGCGTGACCAAAATAAAAATGCGCTGTGCAAATAAGTTTAGACAGCGCATTTGCGCACTTACAGTTGACAGCTGTTAATGCACAATTACCATTTTAGATTGACATACTCTACTGTATAAGATTTCTATTCAAACACAAAGCATAAGTCTACCTGTTGCTGTTTTCAAAGCACAAGTGCTAATTAAGCACAAAAAGGAGAAATACAATGTACACAAAAAATATAGAATGACCTCAAAATGAACAAAAGATGAAAATGAATATATGAAAAAAAACAACAACAACATTATTCTAATCTAAGAGAAAGAAAGATTAACAATGCTGAGCTGGATAATAAAAGTAATCAAAACAACACAAAATTACACACAATTTTATAAAGTTGCACCACATGAGAATCAAACCCACAATCTCCAGGTCAAGTGCTTGTCACCCATCTTGTTTGCACCTCAGGGAACATGGGGTTCACGCTGCTGCTGAAGTTCAGAAGATCAACTGAGAATCAATTCAGTAATTAATAATTTAATGAATATGTACATAAACGCACTGCTAGCTGCATTTAACATCTTCAGATAAAATCATTCTTAGAAAGGCTCAGTGCCTGAAACAAACAACTTCGGCATAATTTCTCGCCACAGTACCTCTTGCAGTCTGGGCATGTGTCACACTCCATGACATGAAGAGTTTGGGATGCACGGTGTAACACATTGAGCTAGATGCTCATGCACATTCACCAGGCTGCCGAGTAGAGATTTCAAATATTTTTAGCATGCTAAGCTAACTAACATGTCAGCAAACAAAGGCACAGTCTACTTCAGAGAGGTATTACTTGAGAATGGTAGCTAATTTCAAAAATCCACATTCATGGATGCACATTTATGGAAAATTGACAAACAAGATATTGTCAGAATCGACATAATCCAGGGAATGAAAGGATATAAAAATAAAATTGACAATATTTTCAAAAGTTATAAGTGTTTTTGCAAAAGTTGTTACATCTCTGAAACACTAGGTGACGCTGTTCAAACTTCTCAAGTTACTCCAGGATTATTGATGATCCCTACCGATTTTTGCAGCGATATGTCAAATGGTTTAAAAGATATTGCAATTTATAACAAATTTCAAAATGGCGGACACATGGTTCAGCCAATCCTGGCAAAATTACCCCTGGATTTGGCATGACCCAAGGAATCCAGAGACACCAATCATGATTCATGATGGCCGATCACAAATCATGAGTTTCTGACTAATTGTTCAAAAGTTACAAGCAAAAATGTCCATTTTTAATATCTCGTGGCCAGTAGGTGGTGCTGTGCCCAACTTTGGCATGGACTCTCAGATCATAGCGTTGATGAAGCTTACCAAGTTTCATTTCAATTGATCAAAGCGTGGCCGAAATAAAGCCTCTGAACCAGTGTCGGGTCAACCTCATTAAGTTTGTGATATAACTTTGGAACTAAGATCTGTTCAGTTATTTCTGTATAAAAATGACCATAAAAGGTAAAAATCTATTTAAACTTACTGGAAAAGATTATTTTCTATCACTGCTGTGAACTGACCACCTAGAATATGAAGAATATAAAAAAAAAAAAAAATTCAGGATTCAGCTGTCCATGGTAGTCCTTTAAGGCAGGGTAGGTGATTTGGTTCTCTGGTCTGCCTGAAGGCGTTTGTGTTTTGGAGGAGGTGTGGCTTTGCAGCAGGATTGGGTGATTAGGGAGGGTGGGGATCTTGCTTTCAAAGCTAACATGCTATCCCTAGCCTTTCGGAAATCGCCTAACCTACCTTTAAAGGAGTAGTTCACTTTCAGAACAAAAAATTACAGATAAATGTACTCACCCCCTTGTCATCCATGATGTTCATGTCTTTTTTTGTTCAGTTGTAAAGAAATTGTTTTTTTTTTTTTTTGAGAAAAACATTTCAGTATTTCTCTCCATATACTGGAGTTCTATGGTGAACCCAAGTTTGAACTTCCAAAATGTAGTTTAAATGCAGCTTCAAATAGCTCTAAACGATCCCAGCTGAAGAAAACGGGTCTTATCTAGCGAAACGATTTGTTATTTTAAAAAAAAAAAAAAAAAAAAAAAAAAAAAAAAAAAAAAAATTACAATTTATATACTTTTAACATCAAATGCTCGTCTTGTCTAGCTCTGTGTGAACTCTGTGTTTTCCGGTTCAAGACAGTTAGGGTATGTCGAAAAACTCCCATCATTTTCTCCTCCTACGTCGCCGTTTTACCTTTTTTTGGTAAAGGGCATTTGTTCTTCTTTGCATGTTCACTTTGTAAACACTGGGTCAGTACTTCTGCAGTGATGTAGGACAATTTAGGACGATTCTGAAATTGGAGGAGAAAATGAGATGGGAGTTTTTCGACATACCCTAACTGTCAATCAACCCCCTAATGCGCAGTAATGTTTGTTTATGTTGTTGCCGGTGAAACCTTCTATTGTTCGGGTCACACTTTATATTAAGACTTAAAAATTTATGAAAAATAGTAACCATATTACATAATGAACCCAAGCTAACATTTTTTAACAAAAAATAACCTCTCTAACCAATGTAGCTATTGCTTATCACAGCGCCAAATATTTACTAAATATTTAGATTTAATAGGTTGTTTATTTTCAAACTTTTTACATTTTAATCTGGACTACAACATGCCCTAGATATTGTCTGAAAATGTTTTGATTCTTTATTGATTGGGCACACTTTACATTATGGCTCCATTAGTAACATTACTTAATTCATTAGATGACATTAACTGCTAATGAATAATTCTAAACATATATTTAATAACACATTGTTAAAATCAAACATTGCTACTGTATTATTTAATGAACCCGAGCTAACATTTTTTATCAAATATTAACTTCTGTAGCAAATGTAGCTATTGCTCATTATTAAATGTAATGCATTAACTAAGGTTAACTAATGAGATCCTATTGTGGTGTTACCTATTATTCTTTATGAATTCTTTTGCACTTCAATCTGTGTGCATTTTTTTCTTTTTACTTCATACATTTTTTGTGTAGTGCTTCATTGTATCTAAATGTTCAGTTCTTTTTACTTTAAAAAAAGAAGGGTCATTCCGCGTCAACTCAACCAGAGGTCCTTGGCTCATATCTTTGATTCTGCAAATAATTTTCTGAAGAAAAATAAACATGTATAGTGATGAAAGCCGTTGTAGATTAACATTTACTGAGTAATCCACTGTTTTGTAGAGAGGGTCAAAATGGCAATGTTCACATGAGATTTGAAGCCAAATTACAGGGGGTTAAAAATGACTTCAGAAAGATGGCAGCATCATGGTTTTTTTAACAGCGAGTTTGGTAGGTCTGTTAGTAAAATCTGTTGACTTTAGTGATCTTTGTTGCATTATGTGCCAACAGTGACCATTCAAAAATGGAGAAAGAGCACTAAGTTTTTTCTACAAAGTTTGCAAGCCTGTAACTTAAAAAGTATTAAAGATATCTTAATGTCTTTTTAGATATTGGGTCTTTACAAATAAAGTTGAAACTAGAAATGTATCTTGTTTCTTTCTGTCAAAACAGCTGCACTGAACATATATGTCTGAGTGGCATATGTATTCTTTTTCCAAGGTTTGCATGCCTATAACTCAGGAAGTATTAAAGATATTGCAGTATGATTTTAGATTCTAGTTCTTAATAAACTTTTCTTTTGGAATCTTCATTTTCAAGGCCTTACATCGTTCAGTCCCAGAGATATGGTGATCTCATTGAGGCTCCATATCCAGATTGTTGAATATTACCCATTTTCAGTGGTGCGTGTGAACGCACCCTAAAACAGGGGTGTCACACTGGTCCAGTTCCTGGAGGGCCACAGCCCTGCACTGTTTAGATTCAACCCCAATTAAACGCACCTGATTTAGCTAATCAAGTCATTTAGGCTTATTTGAAAACTACATGGTATGAGTGTTGGAGCAGGGTTAGAACTAAACTCTGCAGGCAGGGCTGTACAGTAAAACATATGTGTCACACATGCTATGAAAAAACTGGTCTGTGCAATGAATAAATTTACCACTGTAGCACACAGCCATACAGTTTTGCATGTTCATAAAACAGCTGCTTAATAGTGTGAAGAGATTTCGTTGTGCTTGTTTGTGTGTGAGAGACTGATTATAGGCTATCTGGTAGTTAGGGGTGTGTGATATGACTATTTTTGATATGACCATTTTTTAAAGCCATTTTCAGAATGGCAGACATGATAAATCAAAACCAAACAGAAGTTTTTTTTGGCAGAGTATCTGAGGAACGAGCTGTAAAGGCACTTCCCTATTCTGGAAAAGGGGGTGGGGAGCAGCAGCTCATTTCCATTTAAAGGGACATGCACGAAAACAGCCTATTTCTGCTTCCACTCAAAATAGGCATTTTCCAAGTGATTTACTAAATGATTTGTGGGGTATTTTGAGCTGAAACTTCACAGACACATTTGGAGGACACCTGAGATTTATACTGCATACTGTATGAAGGCAGCATAAAAACTCTCATCATAACACAAAAATCCTAAGTTTAAATGAGCACATCTTTATTCTAGTGCTATTAGATCTTTCATAGACCAAAACTTTCTTGAAGAGCTTGAAAGTTATGCTGGTATTTGTGGACAAGAATTAGCATAGTTTACTTCCTGTCTATCTGACCAGTATTCGCTCCTCTGCTTTTCTCCTTGTATATGCTTCCCATGAAAGGCGCTGTCACTATAACTGTTATGCTGATAATACTCAGCTCTATATTTATCCACAACTTGACAAGACTGCACAATTCTTCAAGTTTTCTTAACCCTCTGGGGTCTGAGGGTGTTTTGGGGTCCTGGAGAAGTTTTGACATGCTCTGACATTTGTTTTTGTTTTTTTCAGTATCTTAAAAACATATTAATGGCTAAAGTCTGCTAACACTATTCAGCACAAACTGGGCTACAATAATATGTGAGCAGCATGTATGTACATGATTGTGTTTTTGAGAAAAAAAAACGTTTATGCATGGTTAATGAAAAACTACATTTTTTAAGTCACTGAAATAAGGCCATGAAACACATACAGAACATTTGTTCTCAAGACTTTTGAGAATTGGATGTGGTAGATTAGAGTTTTTGCTACAAAATGTGAAAATCACCGTTTACTCGCTCACAGAAAACAATATATTGATTTACCATTTGTAAAGCATGTTTTCTAAAAGAATGCCCTTATGCGAGGGAGTGACAATATCCATGAATATTTAGTGATTTACATCTGAGAGACAAAGGGCCTCCCATAATGGGCCATCAATATGAATGTGACAGAGGCAGGTAAGAAAGAGTGTGAGGAGAGTAAAATAATGAGGTTTTTTGATTATTTGTATTTTATTTACAACACAGTATAATAAAAATATACACAGTGAAGGTCAAGGACACATGATTGAACATACTGATCTGAACACTGAGACTTGAACAGTAACACACCTTTGTGCCAAACATTCATAGATACTAATATCAGTGTTAGCATTCATTCTACTTCTATATCTTGTGGTTTTATATATTATAAAACGTTAAACAAATATCCTGGCATTATGAGACATTTAGACAATGAAACGACACATATTTCAAAATGTTTCACTTCATTTCATACATATAGGCAGGAAATATAGTTTGGGAAATGTCTAACTAGTAAAATGTGTGCACGTTATGTCACAATAACAACAGATGCAAGTACTCTTAGTCTACTCATCAGAGTGATATGCTTCACTGGATCCAGCTGCGCGACGCATCGCGTTGTGAGGTAAATCTCAGAGATAATGAGTCGAGACGGGGAAAACTGGACATTGCATTGGTTTCATATGGATTACTTTATCACAGAATATTTGTTTTGGATGTAACTTACTTCATTTAAAAGTAGGCATATCAAGTTTTCTATACATACATTTCTCATGTCTTTGAGGCAAGTATTCGCGGAGATTCAGGTTGTTTTATTTACGTGTCTGTGAGGAGAGTTGACAGAGACAGCAGAGAACGCACCCTGTTTATTTTCTTTATTTTACAAAAGCACATTTTGTTGTTATTATGACTATACACAAATAAAAGTAGACCCTTTCCAGTTTCAAACGATACCTTATTCTTATCTGTACGATCAAAAATTCTGGAGTATTTTTATTTGTTTTCGCGGTCATCAAGAAAATAGGAGACAGACCGCACCGGTGCGGGTTTCGACCCCAGGGGATTAAAAGAAAAAAAGTCTCTTAAAATATTAAATATATAAAGCAAATTTCTTGTATTAAAGGACACCTATTATGCCCCTTTTTACAAGATGTAATATTGGTTTTGGGTGTCCCCAGAAAGTGTCTGTGAAGTTTCAGACCAAAATACCCAACAGATCATTTATTATAACAAATGTCTTTTTTGGGGCATTTAAAAAAAAAGAAAAAAAAAAGATGTTTTAGTGTGTATCACTTTAAATACAAATGAGCTGCATCTTCCCGCTCCGTCTCCAGAAGAGGGCGTCGCATACACATCTCTGCTTTACATATCTACAGCAATAAACAGCTGGTAGAAGCAACATAACAGAGCGAGAGCACCGGTGTTCAGTCGTACATATGAAGAGTGTTTTCAGCCTTTTTTGAATATATATTTTATATAAAAATATGACATGCAGCTTCAAACAATGGCATAAATCTGTTCAAAATAATCGTTATTAATAATCGCAATTACAATCTCAAGGGAATAATCAACAATTATGATTTGTGTCATAATCGTGCAGCCCTAAAACATAACCAGAAAATTAACGACAACTCTGACAGAGCTTGTGGTTTATCTGTCAATCAGATGCATTCTCGGCCACGGACCTATACTCGTGACGTTTTCTTTTAGAATTATCATTGGCTGAAATGTTTTAAAAAAAAAATAGTATTTTAGATGGAAATA
Organism: Tor tambroides; assembly: GCA_021397915.2. NCBI lineage: Eukaryota > Metazoa > Chordata > Actinopteri > Cypriniformes > Cyprinidae > Tor > Tor tambroides. Next base: position 15,276 of record JAFVLL020022730.1, read on the forward strand.
AGATCAAGACCCTCAATCACGTCATGATCTATTGTGTCGTGCAGAGCTCAAAATTGTGGACAACATAAGCCAGCTCCACCGTAAAATAACCTCTAAATCGTTTTTTTGAACTGGTTCATTAAAACTATCTATCTGAAAGAAAGAATCAGGAAACGAATCAGACTTCTAATCACTTTTAGAGCATGAGGGAGGCGAATGGTAATAAAAATATAAAAATGAAAATCTCTTCTCACAACTCTCGTAATTACAGCTTTTAGTGAGCATGAGGAAGGCGAATGGTGCTTCTTAAACAGAAGGCTGCATCTTCAAATTCAGATGATCTCGGTACAGACTCTTTTTCTTTCAGTTTATTTTCGTGAATTTAAATGTGTGCAGCCTTCGTAGGATGCAGCCTTCTGTTTGAGAGGCACCCATACATAAGCTTTGTTGAACTGAGAAAGGCTCTGAATGAGGAGTCGATTCCCCTTGATGGGATCCATTCCAACCTTTGGAAATGACTCGAGATTCCCAACGCCTCGGAATCAGTTCCCAGCCCTATCATCTTGCTTAGAGAATCAAAACGGCAGGCCTAGTGAGACTGGTTTGGTTTAATGCAGATTAAAAAATAAGGAGTGGGTGGAATTTTATCATTGAAGGGTGGTTGTGTTCACACACTCCCAACACACATTTATGTCCAAACACCATGTAAAAGTGGATTTTGCATAATAGTTGCCCTTTAAATTGATAAGCCAAAAGAACAACCACCAAAAATATCCACCCATTTAGTAACTGGAAGAATTAACACAAGAGTTTTCTGTATTCTGTGGAGCTGGACATTTTAATAAGGATC
>JAFVLL020022731.1:0-21347 GCA_021397915.2 Tor tambroides
CACTTTATTTTGATATTTTTGTTTAATAAAAGCCTCTCCGAGGCCTGACGCCACACCCACTGTGTCTGTCGTTTGCTCCTCCCGCCACAATATATCAACATTAACCAAGATTAATAAATGCTGTCAAACCACACTACTGTTCAAAAGTTTGAGTTTTGAAAGAAGTATCAGTAAAAACAGCAATACTGTAAAATATTACAATTAAAAAACACTTTCTATTTTAATAGATGTTCAAATGTGTCATTACTCCAGTCATCAGTGTCACATGATCTTTCAGAAATCATTCTAATATGCTGATTTGATGCTCAAGAAACATTTCTTATTAATATCAGTTATGAAAGTTGTTCCGCTTAATATTTTTTAGAAGTGTTTTTTAATTCTTTCATGATTCTTTGATAAACAAGATTTCTTTTTCTTCTTTTGAAATCTTTTTAACAATGTCTTTACTGTTAATTTTGATCAATTTAATGCATCCTTGCTGAATAAAAATAAGAAAATATATTAAAAAAAATGTACTGAGCGCAAGCTTTTGAATGATAGTGTATTGTCCTTTGTTAATTCATCATGATACCTAATGCACTCAAAATATTAATGAATTGAACATTATTGGAAAGTGTTACCTAAATTACTTAACCTTCAGCGATTTATCTACTGCTCATTAGGAACAATGAACGTTTCATAATATATCATAGTACTGGGCAAAACACTGAAGGAACATCAAACATGCTAATCTTCTGTAGAGCTCAAGGGAAGGAAATCTCTTTAAATTCAGCAATCTAAAGCGACCCTCCCAACAGGCCCTTCAGAAATAGTTTCACAGAGCTAGTATTTTGAGGAATGAGGATATTTTGCAATTCACTGTAGTATGGGATGTGTTTAGATATGTGTTTTGCAGTGTATGTGTGTGTTGGGGTTTAGAGTGTTGCAATGGTGCTGAATCGCATGTGGTTGCAATTCACAAGTGGCTCCATGTGGAGGACTGTAAACTTTAAAACAGGAGGTGGTTTGAGGTCGCTGTACAGACTAGTGCTGAATCAGAGTCGCCGAGACAGACATACATAAAGATACAGACACAGACTGACGCTGGCTGTCTAAAGCAATGCTGAATCACAGTGACACAGATGCAAAGCACAGCTGCGGGACTCGAGTATGCATACACACATTCACAAATACCACACAACACACACACACTCCCTGGTATACATCAATAGTCAAGTTCAATCAAGCTCTGAAGTACTGCATTAAAATAAATTGTACTCTGTGCAAAATCAGGTACGTTGTACAGTTCTCTGCAGAAGATTCTTGCAGTAACGATGGGCTAATGACTGTACTTTATCTCATGTGCTATACGGCTATTCGCCAAATACACGTATTAGTACACTTCAAGCATTTGTTTTAGTGAACATGTTATCTAAAAGCTCCCGCAAAGAACAATGTAGTCCGTTACAATGTACAACGAAGTATCGAAACTCGGATGAGCTGAGTACTTTGAGCTTTAGACCAACACAGCAGCAAAATTACAGTAAGAATAAATACAGAAGTCTTCTGAAGTAATTTTCAAAACAATAACTGAGACACAAGATGGCGCAAGTAGCATTTTGTGCGACACGAAAGACATTGAAAGTATAACCCGTTTCATTTACCCGGATAAGCGGAATGATATATAGAGTTGCCATGGACGATGGTGAATATTAGGAAATAGAGTGAAATAGCCAGCCAAATTTTTCAGCAGCCTCAGTTATGGAAGTTTTTTTTTCCATAGAGATTTTAAAATAAAGTCAATTAAACCAATCAGCTACGAGGTGAATCACAACATTACAAACTTTGGTTTGAGGCAAAAAAGTATTTGAAAATAAGACAAAAACACAGAGGTACAAGTTTGTGTGCTTAATGTATTAATGAGGGAAAGAACTACAATCCCATGAAGCAATTCAAATGTAGAATGTTCCTACAGAATCATGGGTAATGTAGTTTTTTTAAACAGGAAATCTGCTGTTTAACAATCACTTAAAAAAAAAATTGAAATAATCTGTGCTGATGGTTTCATCAAAACCATACATCTTGTAGCTCACAGTAAGTGTGTTTTTGAAGGTTTAAAAGTTAAGTTTCCCTGTGGAGAAAATGAATGAGATATTTACCTCTGGAACTTGTCTATTGCACTCTATTAAAAAATACCAGACAGCTGGATTGCGCAACTGACAAATCAGAATCACAAATTAACATGGTATAGAGCGCTGAATGATGGTTTTATTACATGACAGCCTTAAGACCACTCTTAAAAGTAACGCATGAGTCACAACAGTAGCTGTGAAGAAAAAAAAGATAACAGACGGAGAAGAAACTGGGATGAAATCTTGAGCCGTTGGGTGGTGTCAAAGAATAACACAGAAGAGAGAATCACTTGAATCAGCAGAGGTTACAATGGTATGGCAAATTATATGATTAAAGAATATAACAGAAGAAGAGAGTGGTGAATCAACTTCCTTTGAAAATTAGTCACACTTAATACTGTTTATGCCAAACTGTGTCTACAGATGAAGAGCAAACTGAAAGCAAATATCTGGGTCAGATATAAGCTGACAAACCTAACACTTACACACGGTTTCATCATGTGACGGATGGCTATTCATACTGGATGCTGACAGCACTCGACTGCTAAAGCGCCAGTTAATAAGGCCAATTCACACCCGTCTGTGTATCTAGCGCAGCGGACCTTAACTGGTGAATCGCAGCCAAAGTCCTGGCAGCCATCTTGGTAACAGCCCTTGGAGTTATTTTTTTATGCAGTTAATTAGCAGTTTACCTACAACATATAATACAAGTGCAAATCAAAATTTCTGAAAGTGTTCAAGATTACATATATTTCAAATCAGTAATAGACAATAGTTACAAAAATCCAAGCAATGTGTATATGTGTTCTAGAAAAACTTAAATATATTTTAATGACTTTTTTTTGTACCAAAAAGACTTTCATTTCTTCAAATTTTCCCATTCATTTCATATGAGTGGATCACCTTCCTCTGTTTCTGTGTCTGTTTGTGACCTCAAAATGGGTTTCATAGGTCTAAAAAACAAATAATAAAATGCAGCTAATCATGTATGCAATTCATGCAAGCTTGCATAGCAAAATAAATAGGCTTATCAACATAAAAATGGAGAAAAAGCTTCCAATATCATTTACTGTAGAAGTCAAAAGCTATGCAATCAAACTCTACGGTATTTTGGTGCAAATTCATCTGTCACTTGGTAGCATAATTAATACTAAGAAAATATTTGGCCCAGTGTTTATTCCATGCGTTAGGCTGGCAAATGAGTTGTAAATTACTCAGTCTATATCTTGTATCATGTTAATAATTTTGCATATTGTTGAGCCTTCTTCAGTAATTTCCATAAATTTAAAATATTCAGAGTCAATTTTGTACAATAACAATTTTAGTACTCTGTTGGTTTCCATTAGTTGTCCAATATAAAATCTATATAGGACCAAAAGCAGTTGGGACACAATGATCTAACATGCGGTTTTCTCTCTTAATGACTGTGGCTGGAGGGAATCCAAGATCATCATCAAAGCAAAACCTCTAATATGAAAGTCAAATAATAACCACTACTGGCTTAATAACCAAATTAACCTGCTAATCACACTCAAGACACAAAAAAAAACACCCAACCCCTATGTATCAAGTTCTATTTTTTAGGCATTAAAAAGCTTTAAAGAAAATCTCTTTGTATAAAAACATTCAGACAGTAAATTTTTCATGGATCTCTTGGTAGGCCTATCGGAATCCTGGTAGTCTAATACAGGGTTTCTTCCATCTCCGTAGGGGGTTGAGGGGGAGGCTGTTTTTCTGTCTCTCTTCATGATCTGATTCCCAACAAAGAGCCGATTAAGGACCTCTATCTCTCTCTCTCTCTGCTCAACATTCCCTGGCTAACACAGATGATGTCACTAACCCGATGCGGTCCCCACGACTCAACAATAACAAGGTCATCTGGGAGGGGTGGGGTGGATGTGGGGGGTGTTGCGGAGGGGAAGAGAAGGAGGTGGCGGTGCTCTTTGTTTCACATTTCATCTGCAGTGAATTTTTTCATCAACCACCCCACCAGCACACCCCCACCTCAGCTCAAACCCCCCTCCCTTTCTTTCTCCACCGTCACTTGCCTCTTGAGACGTATAGGGGGCGATGTTCAGCAAACCCTGAATGCTGAACTGAAATCACTGGATGCTGCTGCGTATGTGTGCGACACACAGAGCACAAAGTCAACACACACTTACGGCACAGCAGATAGACCGCCTGAATCTTTCAAGAGCTGCAGACTTTGAATCAACATGACAAAACAAATCATTCATCATATTACAAAACAACACGGAAGGCTCTGTAACTGAAATATGAAATGCTCCTCAATTTTCTGTGTTACTGAAAAAAAGCATTAAATGAAACTTATCTGGAATATGCATGACATTTACTGCTATTAATAGTAAGAGACAGTAACACATTTTCTGTCACATCTGAGGTGAAGATAGGCGCTTTATCAAATCCTCAGACTCTTTTTTTTTTAAATCTTTGAGAGATGTAATTTCCTCCTCGTTCACACTCACACCTGACTATCAGAGTGAAAGACTGATGAATAATTGATGAAGGAGGCAAGATGTGAATGAAGAAGCGTTACATTTTGTTGGAAGTCTCTACAACTCCTTTAAATCATATTAAATCACAATTCTGCACAGACAAACCTGTTGACATATCGCTTCCTTATTTTTAACATTCCTCAAAGACAGAAAGGCAACGCCAACACTCTTCCACTGGCATATTATGGGTAATAAATACATACTTCTCAACAGTAATGTGGTTGTAGCCAGTGTATATTCTATTACAGTACTTATTAATATTTTAAATTAGCATCTATTTTATATTTTCAGTCTTCATTTCAATGTTAAAGGGATACTCCACCCCAAAATGAAAATTTTGTCAATATTCACGTACCCCCATGTCGTTCCAAACCCATAAAAGCTTTGTTCGTCTTCGGAACACAATTTAAGATATTTTGGATGAAAACCGGGAGGCTTGTGACTGTCCCATTGACTGCATAGTAAATTACACTGTCAAGGTCCGTAAAAGTATAAAAAAACATCGTCAAAGTAGTCCATCTGCCATCAGTGGTTCAATCTGAATTTTATGAAGCGACGAAAATACTTTTTGTACGCAAAGAAAATAAAAATAACATTTATTCAACAATTCGTCTCCTTTCTGTCTCTCTGTGTCAGCGTAGCGCCATTTTGGAAATTATCCGATGGACGCAAAGTGCGTACGCCCTTCTCTGTCATCAGTAACGCATGGATACGTATTGTACGTTTATTTACGCTGTTTTGAATGGAAACAGCGTATCCATGCGTTACTGATGACAGAGAAGGGCGTACGCACTTTGCGTCCAAAAAAGTATTCTCGTCGCTTCATAAAATTCAGATTGAACCACTGATGGCAGATGGACTATTCTGACGATGCTTTTCATACTTTTATGGACCTTGACAGTGCAATTTACTATGCAGTCAATGGGCATAGAATAGATATACTAGATGCCTCATTAGCGACTGTTTCTATGGTCCGCTATACCTAAGCCGTCCACCATATTGCAGTGGTGTACTTGACGTCATTCATTATAGTAATCACTGAATATTCGAAAGATGCCACAATCCTGCACAGAACGGCTCAATGGCTCTCTGCGAATCTACAGTATGGTGAATGAGGTCAAAAATACCGTTCCAAGATGGCGGCCGCATCTACGTGCCTGGAGCGGTCGAATAGGGAGTCTATATATGTCTATGTCAATGGGACAGTCACAAGCCTCCCGGTTTTCATTCAAAAAATCTTAAATTGTGTTCCGAGGACGAACGAAGCTTTTACAGGTTTGGAACGACATGGGGGTAAGTGATTAATGTCAAAATTTTCATTTTGGGTTGGAGTATCCCTTTAAAGTTTTAAAGTGCTTTTGTCATTTTTATTATTTTCAAAAAATATTTTTATATAGCTTTAAATTAGTGCTGTCAAATGATTAATCGTGATTAAGTGCATCCAAAATAAAAGTTTTTGTTTACATAATATATGTGTGTGTACTGTGTATATTTATGATGTGTATATATAAATACACGTACATGCACGTATATATTTAAGAAAAATACATTGTTTATATATATGTTTATATAAATACCTGTAAATATTTTGAAAATATATACATGCATGTGTGTGTATTTATATATACACACATAATAAATATACACAGTACACACACATATATTATTTAAACAAAAACTTTTATTTTGGATGCGATTAATCACGATTAATCGTTTGACAGCACTACTTTAAATGTATTTTATTTTCTGTTTTAGTAATTTTAGTACTTCAACTTATTTCAGTTGCATCGCAAAATTTCTAATTCCAATTTCAGTTTTAAGTTTACTTTTTAATTTCATATTCATGTTTCATTTCAGCTGTATTTCAATTAAATTTTAATTGTTAACAATAACATCACTGGTCATATCCCACTTCAAACCACATGTCCCATGCGTTACAAGTGTCCCACTTCTGAAGATGTGCATGTGCGTGCTCACAAGATAGTGAATGTATGAGCGGAGGTGTGAATACATGACTGGAGGTGTTCTTATGCCACATTAACACCTCTGTGGAAAACTCAATCACTCCAGAGCATGGAAAGCAGGGGTGTGTGCATGTGCATTTCTGTGCTAATGTGTACGGCAACCACAAAATCTTAGCATGCCCTTAAGACTACAATTTTAATTGTTCAGTTCCATTGAAACTCACATCATAATCATACTTTATCACACCTAGAGGAAGAGTGCAGAAGCCTTGGTTTCGGAAGTATTTTTCTCAGTCATTTGTCCTATAGGATTTTTAAAAAGTCTTTGTGAAATTATTGTAAGCCAAAAACCAAACCAATCAGCAATAATGTCAATCACATCATTACAAACTTTGATTTAAAGCACAAATGTATTCAAAAATCGTACAAAAAGATGGTTTTATTGAGGCTAAAAACTATAATCCCACTTTAATATAATGATAACCAAATTAAAAATTAAATTCTGAATGAATTAAAAACATTGATTTGAAGGTAGCAATTATATAAAACGAAACCTTGTAATTTACGTCTATTGCAATATGCATACTAAGATCATAGGGAAATTCACAGTGTTTTATGGGAGTGAGCAGATGCTAAAGTGTTCTTCTGGCATGATTTGACTGCTTTAATTCTTATTGGTGGAGATTTCAGTGCAGAACCATGGGAAATGTAGTTTTTCACCAGCAATTTCCTATGTTGAAGATGATTATATTAAAAATACATTGAAAAAAATGCAGACAGGTGGCTTCAACAACCTCATAGGCCACAGTAGGTCTGTTAATTTATTATTAAAAACCTATTTCTCTATGCTAAAAATTATATATATTTTTTTACTTCCAGAACCCAACTGTTGCCCTCTATATATTCAATTCCCTCTTCCATTAATGTGCTAAAATAACAAGAATGCTTGTCACTTCAGACAATTCTTCAGACAAAAATCTTCATAGTTTTGCTTTGTTTACTAATAGCTACTTGTATTGATTGCTTGATGCTTACTAGCTTGCCAACTTTACCTTCATTGAAATCTCTGCCTTGTTTTTGTTCAGTTGATATAGACTTTAAACATGTCATTAAAACACTAAATTGCTACTTGACAGTCTAAAAGGAGGAAATGAATCAAGTACGTCTCATTAAAATCACACTATGTTCTTACTCAGCTACATTATAGAAACCATAATAAATGCATCCATTTGTTATGCTAATGCTTTGCTTTCGAGAAACTTTGCATCTTAATTTTAGATCCATGAACCGGAGAGCGGAGATGGAGGGTTAATGCAACAGATGCTAGTTCATTAAATGTGCATTTTGGGCTGTGAGAGAAAACAAACTACTGCTCATGTATGTGTATGAGTGTGTGTTAGAGAGACACGGCTATTGCTCATAAAGATGAGTAAAATAATGGCCACTGCCATATGGTAGGTAGACAGGTGATGAGTGGTGATTATAGTCATGCTTTACTGTACAGCATAACGTTAGTATACTGGAAAAGTGATGCATGAAAAACCATGTCAGGAATTTTCTACTATTTTTACTAGCAATACTTTCAAAAGCTATGTTGTGAGGCCCACCTAAAACATACAATATCATTGAAAAGTTTGGGGTCTGTAAGATTTTTTAATGTTTTTGCAATGTATTTTGAAAGAAGTCTAATTTATGTTATTAAAAATACAGTAAAATTACAGTAAAACTAATACTGTAAAATAACTTTTTACTATTTTAATATTTTTTTAAATCAATCTAATTACGGTATTATCCATGTTGAAAACAGCTGTGCTGCTTAATATTTTTAAGGAAACCTTGATACATTTTTTAGGATTCTCTGATAAATAGACAGTATTTTGTAACATTAAACATTTCTTTCTGTCACTTTTAAACAATTTAAAGCACCCTTGCTAAATAAAAATAGTACTTAAAAAATATTACTGACCTAAAACTTTTGAATGGTAGTGTATTCACCGGTGACCTGGCAACCTCTCAGTAATTTATTGGACCATTAATGTGCATGATAATAATGTGCTTAGCCATACCTCCTCTGGCATGCTGAGAACCAGTTCATTGTCACTTTGGGTGACGAATCCTTGTAGGAAGTACTCGCTGCAGGCTGCTAGGACAGCCCTGTGCGCGCGGAACTCCTTCCCCTCCACCAGCACGGTCACATCACAGAGCAGGCCCTGCTTCCGCTGCTCATTCAGACCCAGCAGGATGTTGGTACAGTGCACCGTCGACTCATACACGTACATGGGAGCTTCAGACTTCTCATCCACGGACATACCGCTCACACCCTGCGCAGAAACAGACAGACAGACATAGACGGGTCAACTTATGCCATCCAGGTGACAGCAGAAGTGCATCACAAACCTGGTCCAAAATGAACACTCTCTAAACCCCAAATGTAAGCACAATTAAGTTTGGAGAGGAAATAAAATGAGCTAGAGGGGAAAGGGGTTACAGAACAACAGCAAAATGGTTTAAATAGTAAGGACAATCGTTTTATCTGATAAGTCATTTAAGCCAATGAAATCAAAGACAGGTGCGCTCCTGGAGTAATACTCTAATAACAGTGGTGCTTGTGTTTCCATTGCAAACACTTCTCTGATCTTCTGGAAGCAGTGTTTCTTTCTGCTTGTAAGTCACAATTTGTGCATCTTCTGTCAATCTCAGATTCTTGTTTTTTTTTTAACCTAATGAGGCCTTATTACAGAAACTTCCTGTTTTAAATCTTAAATTAATATTAGACTGCATTATGATCCTAAATGATATCGACAATCTAGATAGGACAAGGAGTGAAGTGGCCACATGTGTGATTTATGAAATAAAATGTGACTAAAATGCAGTATGCTGTAAATAATATAATGACCTGCTGTTTTGCACGAACATGCAAATCATTTAATTGTGTGTGTATATATGCATATCACACACACACGCACACACACACAATATCTTTTAACATCGTTTTTTATTACAATTATGCAAATTGTATACGTGGTATATTTGTTAATTTATAGAAACACTTATTTACGTTATTAAAAAAAATATAAAAATATTTTTTTCTAGAATTACTTATATTTTTACATTTTAACAATAGCTAATATAATATCTAACATGAAATGTTAGTAATATAATATCTAACATGAAATAATACATAATGTATTATGAATTGACATGAATTAACATTGACATTAAATAATACATTTTATATATTTAATGAATATAATATAACTTAACATTAACCTAGATTAATAAATACTATAAAATGGTAATTTATTGCTAGTTCATGATACCTATGAATTAAAAAATGCTAATCAACAGAAAATTCAACAAAAACTTCCACTTTGTTTTGCATCTGGCTACAAGGTTGAACAATCTCACCATGACCACCTCCTCAAAGATTCCACCTACAGCAAGTAAACACACAACCACACACAAAGCAAAACAGAAACAGCACAAACAAAGTCCCAAACCCTCCCACACGACCAGAGCGGGGATCAGCTGCTGTCGCAGTATTCACACTCACTCATTTAACATACACCCCCATGTAAGCAGGTACGCATTCACACTTTAAACAATGATCCTATGTGCGCACACACAGTGGTAGATTAGCTGGGGAAGGTGATTTAGTTGTCAAAACAGTGGGGTCTCTGCTATCGGTTCTTACGTAGGAGGCTCACAGAGAGATATTGGCGCATGTGATCTTCAGACATCCAGTCACAAAGATTACCTTGAGCTCTTATTCCTTTTCCTTTCCCCTTATTTCACCCATCAAAGCGGCTCAACCGGTGCATGTGTGATTAGGGACTTAAGTGTCTCTGGATGCTGGATCAACTCTGTGTACACAAACGTGTCCTGCCCCCGTACCCCACGTCCTGTATCAGAACCCTTTGACAATCGCTCCTCTCAATGACTCCGACACGTTTAATCTCATCAGGGATTCTCGCTGGATGGGCTGTCTTCTGGCTGCCAAGTGAATATCACTAACCTCAAATTAGCATTCAGCCCTGCTGCTGATTTGAATAAGTGCAGATTGAATATGACGAGTCAGGAGCAGACCTCAGCATAAAGCATAACCTTATGATCCTCTTAAGGAATTTTATTTGCAATATTGGCAAGGTGTGCATATGTTCTCTGAACCTATAACAGGCCAGGCAAATCCGTTCATTTAAAAAGAACGGAAAGAGAGATGGGCTTTTCACACTTGAAATTGTTAACCAGCGACGTGCTAAACTCTAGTATAAGGTCAATAGCTTAAGTTGAATCCAGCTTGCCATGGGCACATGACCTATATTACTAAACAAAAATACAATATATAATAACAACAAAAAAATTTGTGTTGTCACACTATTTAACATTTTCATTTTTCTCTCAGGCGTTGAAACTAAACAGTATGTAAACAGTTTGATGAGAAGCGCATGTATAATTAATAAGGTTAGCATTGTGAGTTTATGATCGATTGTCTGATGCTACAACATCTCGCTGAACATATAACTTTACATGGTTTACATCAGTGTTGTTATTTTTAAAAATAATAAAAGCAAATACACTGTCAATATAAAAATAAAAGCTAATTCAAAATATTAATAAATGTAAATAATAGCAAAATAACACTGGTTTATATTTGGCACCAAAATTATGGTGACCCTTTTTATGTTATAATATTAAATAATACATTATAATATAGATGCTTTGATATTTACCATGGTACTAAAATTCATGGTACTCCGAGGCACTTCCAAGAATACCACAGTACGTGCTCAAAAACATGGAAGAACCATGCTTAAAGATAAAAAAAAGGCAGTACCATTGTACATGCTAAAAAACATGGTAGATTCATGCTACCTTTTCCAAAAAGCCATGGTACTTTGTGGCACAGATTTGCAGCACATGGTCAGAAGCTTTCGAAAGAACAAGTGTGAATGTTGCATTGCCCAGGGTTAAAGTGCCTTTAGCCTGGGGTTTAAAAAGCTGATAAACCAAGGTTATGCACAGCGTGAAAAGACACACAGAAAGAGAGGATGCTTAAGCTCTGAATCAGGCAGATTGAAACTGCTTTTGAAACTACACAATATCTACTTTCAGTCTCTGCCAGCAGTCTTTCCACAACACACTGAGCTATTTAAGTTGTCCGGTGCCAACTTCTGCTCGCGGAATGATCGGTGCATGACTAAACAATTCCTACAGAGCTCCAGTGGCAGCCAACGCTGCTCTTTCCATCCCTCCCGAAGCCAGGGCTGCCCCTGTCTGCCCCGCTGCGGTGAGGGTTGTGCAGCCAGCGCTCCTCCCTGCTCCCACAACTACCACTGACTGCACCTTAGGCAAACTCTGACCCGCAGAGACACAGGCCTGAAATTTCTTACCCTTGTCATCTTGATTTAACTCCTGACTGGGCAAAAAAGGCAGTTTGTGTACTCCACACAGACGATGCAGACAGGTGCAAACCCTCAAAGCTGGACTCCATTCGAAGCAGGTTGCATGCGGCGATTACCGTTGAAAAGCTCCTTCAATAAGAGCGAGCCTGTAGAAGCTGTGAATCTTGACGAACACTGACGGTTAACTGCTGCCCAAATTAAAACGTAAAAACGGAAAGTTGTCCTTGGTCATTGGAAATGGCTGTGTGCGCAAATGGAAACTCCTCAACCAAGAGAATGGAATCAGTGGGCCCGACGCCTCCCTGTCTTTCTTTGTTTCTCTTTTTCTTATCTCTCTCACTTACTCTCAGAGAAAAGAAAAACCACACAGCATGTGGGTTCAGAGATCCTATACTGCAGTGTATGAGTGTGCACGCATATATGTGCATGTGTGTGGGAGGGACACTGTGGTTAGCAAGAAAAGGAAGAAAACAAAAGACAAAGATAGGTAGAGAGTGGCTGTAATGCATCTGTGCAAAGCACCAATCACATCCTTATGTAGCAAAGAATCATTTTTGTTTTTGATCATTTTATTACATATATTTGTCTGCCACAAAGAGCCCCCGCATGAGAGCCATTAATTTGGGAATCAGGTTACATTCACCAGGTTTCCATCCACAGCTGCGAATTTAACTTATGCGCAAAACTGCATTTAACATTTGCGAATAAGCACCGTTTCCATCCAATGAGTCAAAGAGAACAAAATCAGCACTTCCTGACACTGTATATATCACTAAGAAAAGTAGGAGAAGAAACTGAACATAATAATATTCATATATAACAAATTACTTGCACCTGAGCAGACAAAACAAAATAAATGCAGCCTTTGCTTTCAGTGATGCCTGCTGTTTGGGAACGCAGTCGTGTAACAGTTCTGGGAGGCAATTATACAGAAATACTTTGATGACAGACTTTGCTCGGGCCTCGGGCATTTCATAATGACCATAACAACATTTCAGATGCTGTGCAAAAAGATCGATCCGCTGGTTAGTCAGGTTTTGCCATATTTTTGATGCTCATGGAGGAATTTATTCAGCAAATGTCTCCCATTATTCCCATTAACCCTCAAGCGAGACTCTAAAAACGTTTTTGCGACTTAAGGGATTTTTATTCGAAATTTGGCGTTTCCATCACTCGTTTCTGATGCAATACTTCAAAATGCGCATAAAAACGGGTTGATGGAAACATAGATTGACTGTGCTTTTTCTTTGCTAAAAGAACCATGCAGTTTATAAGAATCAATACATTAGGAAACACACAGCACAAGCTGTTTAGTCTGATTCTGATGAAAGGAATATTCTTATGAACTGGGTCTTTTTTAGCTAATCAAAAACATTCAGTGCAAGAAGTTTAGTTTGTTTTTGATTCACGATTAAAGAACCGGTTCATAAGAGTTGTTGCTGTTGAATCAGAATGCGTTGGTTGTGTTGCATGTTGTTGACAGCGCAGTCCATGAGGACGGCTCCATTAAAATACACTTATTCTCTGCATTATTACACAGCACATGGTCTTTTTATTGCATCACATTCAAAACAGACTGCAAAATGCACATTCACATCTTAGGTAAATTATGAGTTCTTTTGTCATGTCTCAGCAGCGAGGGATTGCCACCGCTGAAAAGTAGTGCAGGAAACATTGATTCCAACTGTGATATTTGACTGAACTGTACCTAAGTATAAGCAAGTTTATGTCCTACATTCCCAGACATTTACAGCAACAGTCCAACTGGTCACTCCAATTATTGTTTTTCATTTTGTTTCCTTTCCTCGCTCTAAATATGTTTTCTATGCTGCCTTTGGTGGATAATGACCTGTCTTCCAAGAATAATGTTTCCAGATGTGGTTGCAAGGTTCATAAGATGCCAAACACACTATTTCAAAATTGGAATGTGCTTTCTTTCCATGCTGGGATTTTCAGATGTGTGCATTATGTGCACAAAAAGATGATGCATATGCGCACAAACTCACCACAAATGACTACTCTCGGCCGTGTTACCGATTAGAACTGCTGAGGGATGCAAGGGGTTTGCGTTCCGTCTCATTCTTTCTCTCCGTTCCCTTTCTTCTTTTTATTCTGCAGGCCTTTCTCAATCTTGTTAACCGTGGCAGCTAACTGGTTTTGCGAGGAACACTCCCACACACATCAAAAGCAGAGCTCCGTGATGGGTTTCCGACAGCTGTCGCTGGCGTTCTACTTTTGCCTGCTCCAGGGGCTGGAAGACTACCAGAGCACTGAGACTAATCTAAAACCAGTCGATTAGACTGAGTATGAAGCCTTACATTCAGAGACGAAACCCCCAAGACAAATACAAATGATTGTGCATCCAACTTTTTAATAAGCAATGCAGACTCGGTTCATTACTGGCATAAACAACATGTTCAAACTGAATTGTCTCCTCAAAGTGTTCTGATGGAAAGCAGGACTATGTGTTTAACTTGAGATCTGTGCTGACTTGAGAACCTGATTTGTGAATGACTTGTGTGGTGAACAGTTTCATCTGATTCACTCAAAAGAACAGCCCAAGCTTGTTGGAGAAACGTACCAATGGCAATCATTGCCAATCATGTTTTGCAACACTTTCAAAGTGAAACGTCTAGTCAGTCATGCTCAACGTGTGTTCAGTTTGATCTGGCACAGAATGTGAATCTGGCAGTGTTTTATTACATTGGTTGAACATACAGTATCTTGGCACTCTGGAAAATAAATGTCTGATGAGTGGCGCTCACCATGGTTTTAATAGTCTTGCATTGATTGGTGTTAAAAGCAATTTGAATGCATTTGAAAATAATATACCACCTATACTAAACTCTACCCTAACCCTAAACTTAACTAAAGCAAACATGAGATAAAAATGCAAAACAAAGCCATTTTAGCTTGCTTCTGCAAGTCTTTGAGCTTATTTATCGAGTGTTGTCACTCATATTTCACAGGACTCGTGTGCTCTGCATTGCAAGTGCAAAACTGTACCAGGTGAGCTGCCGAGCAAGTTTACTACATCAGAAACGGCATAGATATGGAACTGGTTGTGTGATGATGTAAACGTAAATATGTATTAGTTTACAAATCTCATACTACGGTAAAAGTGTTTTCAGGTCATAACACAGTATTGTGCAAAGAACCATGCTAAAATAAGTCCTTATTAATCAATAACCTGCCCCTGCAGGGTCATATTTTGTGTCAAAAGGAACAGAAGTAGTTGTTTTTTCCAACACTACAGTGAATTGTATGTATGTGTAGGTACATTTTTGAAATTTGGAAAAATCTGGGTATAGACCATGTAGGTGTTTTTCCAATGAGGCTGTGTTACAGAAGAACAATTCAATTCACAAGTCAGACATCTCTACTTCAGTTTTAAGGTGATGAAGAATGCATCTCTTATCTACATGATTTCATTTTATCTTTAACTGAAGCCCTTTTCTTCTTAGTCTATTTGTGTCTTTCATTCTCTTCCTGGCTTTTGACCACTCCGAACAAAGCACTAATTTTCCTGATATAAAGGACACTGACCTAATGTCCTTATAATTAGCACTCAAACATTCTTCACTTGGCTTCAGATTTCAGGCGAACTCATTGGAGACCCTAAAAATAAACAAAACCATGAGAGGCCTTCTTTACAGCTTCACTATGCCAACAAAGCAGATCTGAGTGTTTCAATGCCTATCAACTTTTATACTAGTTTAAATATCTCAGCTAACATCAGTAAACAACAGCTCAGATTCAGTCCTCATAGAGGTGCATGCTACGTGTGGAATGGCTTTGCAGCTGTGCTCCTGCACTCTGCAGGAAAGCCTGACATGGCGGTTTGGGGGGGGCGACAGCATATGATGTGCTCTGTGATGTGTGTCCTCTTCCCCGTCTCCACAGACACTCTGTGTTGCTGAGCAGAACACTTCTGACAGAATAAAGCCGCCGGCGCTGCTATACGTCAACAGAAAACACTCAACTCACCTGTGACCATCTCCATACACACCCCTTACAAAAATTATAGTTTCCACACAGAGAGAGCTCTAAATACACTTGATACCACAGACTGTTACTACAAGGGTAACACAATCAGAAAAATGATCAAGATTACAATTAGTCATGAATTAATCATGGAAAGTATCCTTTACAGCATTGATTTAGATCTACTGTCGTTCTCTCAAAAACATTCAAAGAATGTTTCCCCTATAAATCAACAAGATGCAAACAAGGTGTAAATAAGATATTTATTGTGCAGTATAAACAGCTACACTCACTGACAGACTGAGTAACATTCAGTGATTATTAAAGAGAGCATTCTTGTCACATTGCTTACTTTATGTGAGTAATTTATTCGAAATTTGAATCACAGCTGCTAATAGGATCAATGTGTTGTATTATTTATTTTACTTTAACAATTATATTTTACATTGATTTGTGATGGTTTTACAGTGAAACAGTGTTAGTATACACATTTTTTTTTCCTAAGGCACGTGCCATGACACCTTTCTCAAAATTGTTGGTCACTCAACAGATACATTCCACTAATGTAGTCAACATTAGCGGCAGTTACTAGCATAGCAGATTGCATCATCATTACCAACTCTCATTTTACCATTACTGCAGATGAAGTGTTAAAAGCAATTGATTTGCTTTATGCTAATCCTCACGCTAAATCCTAGCACGATATAGATTTACATTAAACTCTCTCATTTCAGCAAATGCTCCGATGAACTAGGTAGCGGTTTTACATGGGATGACACCAATCAACCAAACCTGCAGTTTGACAGGTTTGCTAGCTAATTATTGGCTATTAACTGTTAAAAGCCCATTTACCTTGTGCAATCAGAGTACACACATGGACAAACACACAAAAAGACAATCGTGCACACACACGCAATCTCGTACAGGCTTGTGATCTGAGACTTCCATGCAGTAGTACATTTCCTTCAACCCTCTGACACTGAAACAGACTTAATGGCTCATTACATTCCAGCTCTGCTGGGTATTAATCATCAGCCTCTATGACTAATCCTACTATTCCACATGCGCATACGCTGGCAAAAGTGCACACTCACTAATGGAGCCCTTTTAATGGTTCTGTCTCAGTGGGCCTGAATGACAATAATGGACATTTAGAGCAGCGTTTGATAGAGTGTTCATCCGCGGCAGAGGACGGTCTCGACTCTTACCGCACTGGACTCTAACAGCTCAGCTAGAATTATTTATCCTAATTGGGTAGGAATCCTAGTAAATAGCTCTTGTTAAAGAGGGTAATGTGTAAAGACAAGCACCTGGAATGAGTATAATTCCTCTGCTTTGTTGAAACAATTACCCACTGGCTACAGATTCTCATTTAGATTCACACGCAGCAGTGCGGGAACAGTCCTCTCTGGACCTTCTCACAAGCCACGGGTTGTTGTTGTTCTCGATTATTACTTGACTGAAGATGGATTTCTTTCCATCAAACACACTCTTGACTACAGTAGTAAAGGTAAATGGTACTTCAGTCCCTCAAAGGAAAGTCATTCTAGTTCTCTCCGGGCACCGAGTGTGCTTGTCTGAAGGAGATCATCCACTTGCCTCCTCAGCAGCAATTGCTCTTTTCCAGTTGTGCATGCAAAACTGGTGCATAAAACAACATCAAAGGCTTGTGGGTGTTTCCAAAATGATAATCTAAGTGTGCATCGCGTATTCATTCCACTCATTACTATTGATCCTGTAGGTCTCTTTGATTAATATCAAATTAAGAACTAATAAGCTTATTTAGTGTTAGGCAAAGCGCATTAATCTGAGAAAAGAAATTATTATTGGGTGCGGTTGGAGTAAACAAGCCTCTGGCAGAGTATGGCTTACTAAGTGTTTTTTGTTTATACATGTATGATACAATTTATTTATTGGATTTAAAGAATGATTCATTTCTTCAACATGTGTTTTATTTTTTTATTTTCTGCCATAATCGCATGGGACTGCAGGGTTGCCAGACATTCAATGAATGAAAACCATATAAACAAACACATTCGCAAATGCATCATCAGGAGACCTGTTTGCAGTCTCTGCCAGATGTTTTTAATTAAGCTTTGAATGAATGTGGATTTTGTCATGTTTTTTAATCATACTTCTACTGACTAAGGGAAAACTGGTGCTGGATGTGGTGGAAATAATTACATGATTAACTGTAGCCTCTGGGAAATATCACAAAACAACACAAGATTTAAAAAGCAAGCATTACGTGTTGCAATTTGCACGTTTTGAAAGATTTTTGTAAGATTTTGTAATGTTCTATGTATCCACACCATCCACCTGGTCTGTTTAGTCACAGCATTCTGTGGTCAAATATTTTGTATAACTGCATAACCATCCAAGGCAGCTGATTTCTTAGATTGCTCGACAGTCTCTTTCTTCTCACATTAAAATCATTTTTCAAATACATAATTCATATCCTTTTATTTATTCATTTGGCAAGAAGCCTTGTAATTAGTAGGAAACTACATTCAGATAGTCGTTATAGCAAAATGCCCTTAAGAATAATACAAAACCACTTTATTTATTCATTTATTTGTGATTATCAATAATTACTGGCTAACAGTACATTATCCATTTTTTTATTATGGATTAAATAATACAAAGGGGAGAGAAAGCTCTTAGCTATTCCAAGCCCCATGTAGAAAACATTAACCTTGGACAATCGCATGTAATAAGCTCTTGATAAGAATACAACCACTTTATACATATACTTTCAGAGTGATGTTCCTAATGGAATGCAATTACTATTCTCAATGCTAACTGCATATCCAGGATACATAATCATGCTTCATTAGTGCCAAACATAATCAGTCTATCATTTCTCTGTGTGGCTCTCCTACGCACTTAAGAGGAATGCACCTTTTTCTTTCTTAAAGGTCAAGAGACTTTACCAGCTCACTTCTTATTACTGACAAGAACAGAAAATTTCCACTTTCCCTCTAAATTTGTTTCAATTTCATCATTTATGCAGAAGCTGAAGTCTAGTTTTCGTGTGTGGGTGCCAAGCATTTGATACGTGATGATCCGAGTGCACATCCAAGATATTGCTCTGTACTGTCTGTGTATCTAATTATAATGAATAGAATACAGTACAGTATAATAAAAAGTGAGTTCAAAAAGGGCAAAGTACATTTGCACAAATACTGATTTTTCTTGCTTTTTCAACATAGCAAGTTAACATGCAAAATAATATTCAAACATTTTGTCACTGTCGTCTTAGTTGCATACAGTCAACCAATTTATTTAGGCTATTTATATAAATTACAATTCAAAAGGTTGGGGCAGTGAAGATTTTTTTTTGAATACTTTTATTTAGCAAGGATACATTAAATTACTCAAAAGTGACAGTAAATGCATTCATGTTACAAAAGATTTCTATTTCAAATATATGCTGTTCTTTCAAACTTTCTATTTATCAAAGAATCTTGAAAAAAATGAATGATTGTTTCCACAAAAAAGCAGAACAACTGTTTTTAGCATCGATAATAATAAGAAATGTTCACTGATTACCAAATCAGCATGATTTCTAAAGGATAAGTTATTTTATACTACAATAATATTACACAATATTACTGCTTTAACGCATGTTTAATCAAACAAATGCAGCCTTTGGAGCACAAAAAAAACTTTTGAATGGTAATGTATATATTAATATCATCTGTCCATGTAGTTTTTAGTACTCTGCTAAATTTAAGCAACATACTTCATCATGGTAGTAAAACTTCTAAAAAGCTATGTTTCAACTCAATGCCTGCTTTCTAGCTTTTATAAATTCTGTTTTGATTGTTTTATCAGCCTGACTTGGAGTTTCAACCCTAGCCATTAATTTTTCACCCTCATTTCTCCTCACTTTCTTTCACCGGCCGGCTCACATCACCCTTATCATCATTATACAGCTAATAATGGCTCATTCACAGAACACTTAACTCCTATCCTGCCCTTGTCTGGGACCACAGGAGAGTTTCATCCCCAATAAATCTACTTGAGAACTAATTAAAGCCTCTTTAACTTCAGCTGGGTCTGACACAATAATTCACAAATGACTACAGACATAAGTATGGCACAGGGCACCTGCTGTCAGCAGAAGTCAATGAGTTCTGGTGTTTTGCATTATGGCAGAGGTCTAATAAGGACACAGTGGCATTGACACAGTGTAGATTTAGGTCAAAAGCATACCACCCCAAACATCTGACAGAAGGAACTAGGTTTCGTGAAAGTGTAAGAAACCAAATCGCTCGTCCTTGCCTTCCGCTCCATTCAACACCCTTCTTTCAGTATTACTAATAGGTTTGTCAGTGATTTACATGAACATGACAGGTACTGACAGACAGAGAGACAAGCCGACAGAAAACTGCAAAAAGCAGGTGACTAGAGTGTGAAAAGACAGAAACAGACTTAGAAATGAGAGGACAGGAAGAAGGGATTTTCTTTCTTCTTTCATTGGGGCTTTCCAGTTCAGCCACATGCAGATAAAGGACTGGTGACCTCTGCGTCTGCACGCACAAAGCTGCATATAGTATTTTCCAAACCTTTAACAAAGACATGTTTTTACTTCTGGTTGGGAATACCTGGCATTCACATTTGTGGCTGTTCAGTTTTAAGATAGGATCTGACTGATTCCAGGTCGTGAAGATAACATGGAATCCTGCACGGAGTGATGAAGTTAATTAGATCTTTGTATCGATTGGGAATGTGCCTGTTCGATGCAGACATACCATAATGCCCCCTTGACCGGCATCCTGACTGAGCTCTTTTGTGCTGAACACACAACTTAAGTGTTATTTGAGCTCACTTCAGTCATACTTCAGAAACGCTTATCAGATTAAAGTCAACCCAACCACACGGTTTCACAAGCGCCAGCCACAGCAGACGTAATAAAAATATTCTACGTATATGATATATAGATTTTATGACCTCATTACAGATTAAAGGGGACCTATTATGCAAAAATCACTTTTATAAGGTGTTTGAACACAGTTGTGTGGCTGCAGTGTGTGAAAACATCCAGCCTATAATGGTAAAAATCCACCCACTCATTTATTTATAATCTAATAAGATCATAAACAGTCTCTCAGAACGAGCTGTTTCAGATTCTCCCTCTGTTCACGTCACCGAGGGGAAAAAGTCCTGCCCTTTTGTGACGCTGCCCTATAAGCATAAACACAGCCCTGAGTGAGAAGCTGCGTCCACCTCCGCCATTAACGTTACTGATTACTGTAGCTGCTGGAGATATACAATCAGGGCTGGGAAGGTTACTTTTAAAATGTATTTCGTTACAGATTACAAAATACATGTTTTAAAAAGTATTTTGTAAAGTATTTCGTTAGA
>JAFVLL020022734.1:0-63581 GCA_021397915.2 Tor tambroides
CTTGTGCTCCAGGTGAGCGAGTCCCAGCAGGTGCGTGTGGTTGCTGGACGACCCATCCATTGCCCCATGGCCAGTATTGAACCGG
This sequence comes from Tor tambroides, assembly GCA_021397915.2. NCBI lineage: Eukaryota > Metazoa > Chordata > Actinopteri > Cypriniformes > Cyprinidae > Tor > Tor tambroides. The sequence continues at coordinate 86 of JAFVLL020022734.1, forward strand.
TTCTTCTGGGGAAAACAGCGGTGCGTTCAGTGCTGGAGGGAGCGAAAGCTATTGCTGTCAGCCACCAGGGGGCTCTGTTCATCGCCGAAACCGACGACCGGAAGCACAGCCGCGTGCAAGAGGTGTCCACAAACGGAGAAATGGTCATAATCGCGGGGGCGACCAGTGAATGTGATTGTAAGATTGACCCCAACTGCGAGTGTTTCTCAGGTGAGATAAACCTGAGCACCAAAACTGCTAAACGCATTGATTTTCCTTTGGGTTATTCATATTAATGTTGTGTTATTTTTCCATGTCAAACCTTTTTTTAATAAGCCACTGGTTTTAAAAAATGATGAATTTTTAATGCATATTTTTTCTTGGGTGAGTTTTGAAAAATTGCAACACTGGGATTTGAAGGTAGCAAAATTTCACCACTGTTATAATAAAGTGTACAAATTGGCTTTCTTGAGCAACCTTCCCAGCAAGCTAGGAGGCTGAAATTCAGATATGTTAATTTCAGAGCAATCCTCTGACGCTCTCTAAAATTTCATAATCCTGGAAGAATTACTTCCAAATGCATATAAGCCTACAGTGCAGTTGCATTGACTTCTGTAAAAGCCTTTCCAGTAAGCTAGATGGCTGAAATTTGAGCATGTTCATCTGAGAGTGGCCTCTTACACTCACTAATGGTTTACTTGCCTACGTTGAAAATCATTAGGAATAGTTTATCCGTGATTTACTCAATTGTCTCTCTCTCTGTATATTTTTGTATACTTATATTGTTTATTGCCCTACTTATATAATTATATGAAGGCGAAATGACGCTGTTTAGTGTATGTGTACCACATCAAGAGTCCAAGACATTTTTTCCTTTCGGTAGGTGCGTACACTACCGCTCAGAATTTTTTCAGGTTTTTTCCTTTTGAAGAAAAGTATTAATTTATCAAAAGTGGCAAAGACATTTATAATGATAGTGTTACAAAAGATTTCTGTTTATAAAAAGGTCTCTAATGAACAGTCTATCACATTTTACAAAATTAAAATTAGAATCATTTCTAAGGGATGTTAAGACAGTAAATGAAAGCTGAAAATTCAGCTTTGCCATCACAGGAATAAATGACATTTTATATTTACTAAGAAAACAAAATTGCAATAATATTTCACAATACTGTTATTACAGTTCTTTTTTTTTTCAAATAAAAGGTACCTTGGTGAGCGTAAGAGCCTCCTGTCAAAACATTAAAGAAAAAAATCATTTACTGACCTCTCTTACAAGTATATTTCTTTCTTTTTATTCCATTCAATTGTGAAATGAAAAATGCAAAACATTATATATTATTTCTATATATTACAAGTCCAGTGCTTTTTTTGGGGGCCAATTACATTTTTGCTGCATTTGATCCAAGCCAGTCAGCAGTGTGACAGTAGGCAGCTTGTTGTGTGACAGAAGCATGCTGGGAGATTCAATTTGTACATATCTCCCTGCCAAACGTGTTGCTATGACACATGTAAGAGTCTGAGCTGCTGTTGCACACAGGTTTAATTATTGAAAAATCTTTATTCTTTAACTACTGTAGACAAGTGTTGCAATTTTACTGCAGCGGCTCTCTGAGGGTTAATCGTTAAGCCCAACACTGAATGCCTAATGAACTAGACTTCCATTTTTTCCTGCTCCTCTTTCTCTTTCTATCCACAAATTTGTCCCCAGGTGATGGAGGTTACGCTCGTGACGCCAAGCTGAAGTCTCCCTCGTCTCTGGCGGTTTCTCCTAATGGCTCCCTCTACATCGCCGACCTCGGGAACGTGAGGATACGCCGGCTCGCGGCTAACCATCCTCAGCTCACTCCCGAGGGGCTATACGAGCTCACCTCGGTTGCAGACCAAGAGCTCTATCTGTTCAGTCCAAACGGTACTCACCTGTTCACTCGTAGCCTGGTGACAGGGGACTACCTGCTTAACTTCACATACACCCCTGAGGGCCACCTGAGCAGCATAGCAAACAGGGAGGGCACGATAGCGCAGTTGCGGCGGGATGCTAATGGCGTGCCCCTGTGGCTCGTGGCCCCAGGCGGCCAGGTTTACTGGCTGACCATCAGCAACGCAGGAATGCTGAAGCGCATCTCGGCTCTCGCACACGACCTCGCGCAGCTCAGTTACTACGGCAACACGGGGCTGCTCGCCACCATCAGCAACGAGAACGGCTGGACGACTGTCTACGAGTAAGTGATGCCCTTCTTTTACTCTCCCTTTGTCTATCTCTCTCTCATCAGGAGAGTGCGCTGCATCGCTTGATTTATAGGCGCGCGTGATAGCGCGATCTGTCTTCGTTTTCGTGTGTCATATCCTGTCGTGGCTTCCTTTAGAGTCTATTTCGGCTGCCACGCAGCCTCACTCGCACACTCTGATAGTCTAAAGCTGTTTTAATAGCAAGAAGAATAGCAAGTTTCTACTGTATATAAAACAAAATTCCCTCCCAGCATAGATTAATCTTTACCTGCGTCTAATCTAATCACGCTTTATCAGAATTTATCAGAAGGAAAATAATCTAATACAGTCTGATCGACAGCGTTACCTGAGATCGTTTGAAGGAGTGCAGCAGTTCGATTTCTCAAGCTGCGTGTTTTTCTGCTGCAATGAAAATCACTCAGCCTTAATCTATCCAATAAAGAAAAGAACTCTGTATCCTCTTCTGATTTCACTATGAAAGAGCCCGGGTACCTGCGAGTGTGTGTGTGTGTGCGTGCACGCGTGTGTGTGTGTAAACTGTTTGCATGGGCATTTTCAGGGATTTGTGAGACTGAGCTGCAAGTTCTAATTTAGTGTGAAAATGTCAGGGGCTTCTTTTCCTCTCTCTCTTTCTCTCCTTTTTGTTTGATCAACTCGGTGACCTTTCACACACTGTGTTTACACACACATACACATACACACACATCTACACGTTTTCATGCAGCTCATGGTGTAGTGTTGAGGCAGATCACATGCCTGGTTCCCTGTGTTTAGTCTGTTGTGAGACACTGCCCCCTGCCGGTGCATACTAGTGCATACTCAAACGTTACACTGATCAGCCTTGTGGTTTGCCGGAGAAGCACAAAAATCATAGTTTTGTTTAATTCATGTCCTGTAAAGCCTAATAATAGCCAAAGCTCAAACGGTAAACAGTAGCAACAGAAAGCAGTATTTTTTGCATGATAATACTTTATACATTAACATGAGTTTATTCATTAGATACCATGAGCTAACAATAAGCAACCATTTTAACATAAATGAATTAAATGTGTTATAATGTGTTATTATTCTATAACCTGGAATAATAAATTTAGTAAAAATACTGTCTGTTGTTAGTTTATGTTAATAGTAATTAAATTGCATTAACAAATGATGATTAATAGAATTTCATTAAAACACAATTGAAAATGATGATATTTTTGGGGCGATAACAATTTACAATTGCTATTCATTAATATTAGTTAATGCATTAGGTATTATGTGTAAACAATAAACAATTAATTTTTACAGAATTTTTAATTGTCAGAATGAAACGAAACACAAAACTGAAACAAATACTATTAAACTGTATTATATTATACTACTGAAATATTGAAATGTATTTGTATATATTGAAATTAACATTAACCTAAAATAATAAAAGGTGTAAAAATACAATTTTTCAGTTAATGACACTGTTAAAAAATGTATTGACTAATGTTGATTAATTGAATTTTATTGTAGAGTGTTAGAGTTTGTGTTAATCTATTTGTTTATCATTTTTTTAATGGGTTCATATGCAATTCTGTAAGCCTGCAGCTTATTCAGCAACAGTGAGGAAGCTTATTTAAATTATGTTGCAACATTCTGTTCTGCACACAACACCGAAGAAATTAGCGGAAATGGTGCGTTGACTTTGATCAGTTCCCTCCATCCAGAAGTAATAAGTACTGCATATTTCAGAAACATACCTCAAAGCAGAATATGCGCCAGCGTAGGTGTTGCAAACTCGTCAACAACGCCCCTGATACAGGGAAATTTCTTAGATCTGATATGCATGCAATAATGACTTGAGAAAGTTTTTTTTTTTTTTTTTTTTTCAGATCAGATAGGCTCAAAACCTAGCTGCCTGTCTAAACTTTGTTTTGGGGAATTTTCATTTTTAAAGGCATTTTACCTTTTGCAATTGTTGGTTTAGTCGCTATCCAAAGTGATTTACAAATGAGGAATACAACAAAAAATGAATGATTGTTTGAGAAGTACTGCAACTCAGAGTTCTAGAATTGCTCAGAAAAATTCAAGCTACAATAGAGATGAAAGGGAGAGGCAATGTGAGAATAAGAAGTAGTTTATTATTTATTTATTGAAGTTAGTGCAAAAATAGCATTGAGTCAAATGCTAAATCAAAGCCAGCTTGTGATGTTTCTGGTCTTTTAATGAGCCATCTATTGTAACTGACTGATCTGTAAACAGAAAATTGCAGGAATACAATCTCAGGCATCATTAGCCGACTAAACATGCAGAGCTATGCTGGGTGTAAGGGAAAGATGAATCTCTCAAATAAAAATATATGGTTGTAAAAACACTTCCAACTGGCCCTCCACCTGAAAGTCTTTTTGAGTTCAAGACCCCTAATATAGACATTCTTGAATCTGCCGAGGAACTTGAGGGAGTTGAGAAGATGATTCCACCATTGAGGAATAGTGAAATTTCGGGAAAGGGATTTTGTGCCTGTTGATTTGATTTGCAAAAGTGAGAGGCTGCTCAATATGCATGCATTAGTGTCTTGGTGAAAGTGTCTGGCAACCAGTGAGGCGAGACGAAGGCGTTCGAATGATCGATTCAAATGTTCACATGCACCAAAAATGCGTCTAGGTAGGCAGCTCATTAAGTTTTGACACATAGCCATATTAGTTGTGCTTGCTAAGGTGAGCATCACTATCACTGCTGCTCCTACCACTCAAAACACCTTAGCAACTGCATAGTAACCGCTCCACTCGTTTTTTCTTCAGAAAATGCAGAAATATAGTTTTAGAACAAGATTACAGTAGAGTTTTAATGAGAATCCAGTAACATAAACCATGTGGATTAGGCGCTTATCCCTGCACAGTCAATCCATTTAGTCCCTTTTCAAATCAGGTTTATTTGTATAGCGCTTTTTGCAATACACATTGTTGCAAAGCAGCTTTAGAGAAAATAGAAAAATAAAGAAGATAAAAGGAAAGAAAAATAGTGGCTTACAACCCCCCAGCGAGCAAGGAAAGGAAGGAAAAGGCCCTAAGATGTTTAAGTAGATGAGGAAGAAACCGGCATTTCAGGCAGACTCAATATTTTGAGTGGAGGAGAACACTGCGGCTGATGTCTCTTGATCTAAACTGCAGGCCTTTGAAAGCTCAAGAGCTTCATCAAATGAAAAGCTTTTATTCTTATACATCAGTGTGGGTGGCCAGACGCAAGTATATGAAATAAATTGGCATTGGCATTGATAAGACATAAATAAATTAGGGACAGAGAAGATGAGCTGGAGCTGTTTAGTTCTAAAAACTACTCTAGAGATGGAGAAAGAGAAATGAAACATCTCAGAAGTATCTCACCCACTCGTTACATCACATGACTCGCTGTCCACACAGATTCAAATGTCAAGTCATCTGTTCCTCTGTGGTGCATCAGCGGATTTTCAGTGCATTCGCCTTTATAATGCATCTCACACCCACGCGTTTGTCGTTCTGTCATTTTGCATTGACTTTTATTTTATTGTAGTTAATGATATTTACAATCCTATAACCTTTATGTAATTGTCATTTAGTGTATTTAATAAGCTGTTCGAGCTGCCGTGTTTGTAGGTGATTTCAGTCTTTCTTTGAAATGTAGACAAAGTAAAAAGTCCATCAAAGGAAACTACAGTTGGATAAAACGGTGTCCTGTGTGCTCAGCACAGTGTTCATGAGTTCACTAATCCCTGCGTATAATGAAGATAAACAGATTTGGCTTGCTGTCAAAGACAGGACTGCAGCCTGAGATTCAAATAAAGCTCTTAAGAACCCTTAGACTACTTAATAATGAAGTTAGTAATGAATGAATAGAGGCAGAGGTGGAGTTCAGGGTTGGTGGGATGCTGGAGAATTGTCACAACAGTTAGATAATCAACAGTTTATGTACATTTACAGTATGATTGACAGGATTAGATAAAGAAGCTCCTCTCGAAACATCTGCATTTGAAGTGATGGTCACATTTATTTTAAGGTCCAATTCTCGCTATTAACAAACCATTAACTGCAACTTTGACCTCAATAAACTCCTAATTCGCTGCTTATTAATAGTTAGGAAGGTAGTTGTTAGGTTTGGGTATTGGGTCGGATTAGGGATGTAGAATATGGTCATACAGAATATGTGCTTTATAAGTACTAATAAACAGCCAATATGTTAATAATAGGCATGCTAATAAGCAACTAGTTAATAGTGAGAATTGGTCCCTATACTAAAGTGGGTTACACTATATTTTAAGGTGTCCTTGTTACAGTGTACTTATACATTTAAGGACGGAGTAATATTAATTTTTCTATATGGTTAGTCTTAAGATTAGGGTTTGGCTTAGGGTTACTTGCATGTAATTATGCATAATTTATTGTTAGTATAATAGTAAGTCCATGTAACGTGTAACAAGGACACTGTAAAATAAAGTGTTACCCTGAAGTGTTAACTGTAGTGATCATATCATGAAAGTTTTACATTTCCCTGATCATTTGAAATAAGTGACTTGTAACTTTAACACATCAAAAATTCCTTCCCAGGCCAAAAAGATACATTTTTTCTGCATTATCTTTATTCATTTTATAAATATTAACAGTAAAGAACAATAATATGTCAGAATGTCATTAGTACATTAATTTTACATTACTTTTTTATTAATTAATTTATTTATTTATTTTTGACCTGCACAGTCACAGTAAGGTGACGAGGAAGAAGCAGAATAGACATAAAAAAAAAGATACTGATGTTTCAATTTGTGTATAACTAACAATAAAAACATCCTTTAGATTGTAACTGCAGGAAAGTGTGACTCAAGTTTATTTTTAACAAGGTCTCTGATCATTTCAGTTCCACCTTCACAGTTCAGCACATTTCAGTGGATTGTATTATGATCCTGTCACAATGTAATCCAGTCTTTGCAAAGAGGCCGTTATTGAAGAATTCAGCAGCATGAACTATATTGGACCCAACAGCAAACCCAGGCCGCATGTAAGCGAAGCAAAGCCTTGTTCCTCATTTCACATGCGAAGAGGGCGTTTACACAGAGGTCTTAAAGGCACGGCAGCAAAAAACAGCCTGTTTACAGCTGTTGTAAGGGTCAGGGAGAGAATGGAAAATTGTCATGAAAAACTACATTATGACACACGAAAACTTGACTAGCATTTTCAGATGTCGTCGGGGGAAAATAAAATGATAAAAAATGCATGATATGACCCCTTTAAACTCCCTTACATGCACATGCATTTACAGTCATTCATTTAAACTTTAATACAGTCTTTCTCTCTCACACACACACTAACTGAAAGTGTGTTTATGAGCAGGTATAACTCTGACGGACACCTCATCAACGTGACCTTGCCGACTGGAGAGGTCAGCAGTTTCCATGGAAACATGGAGAAAGCTGTCAGAGTGGAAGCCACTGCCTCGAACAGAGAAAACTTTATTATAATTACAAACCACTCTGCGGATAACACCATCTACACACTTCGACAAGGTGAGAGTGTATGTGTGTGAATCTACAGATTCGTTTTTGTCATAATGTCAAACACGGTGGCCCCAAAAAATATTTGAACATTTCAGGCCTATTTAAAGGGACAATTCACAATAAAAAAAAAAAATACTGTCATTACTTCATGTGTGTGTGGGGGGGTCTATATATCGATAGACACAATTAACCAGTAGAAGTTTGTCAACCAGTAGATATTTTGGACTATCGTCTCTATTGCGGTTACACATGCTGTGCTACGTGGTCACAAAAACATATCGTTTTCACACGGTTTTAAGCATTGCGGTTTAAAAACAAATGATTTTAAGCCACTGAAATGCAATTAGCAGCAAAAGAGATTTCATTTCGCTATATGCGAGCGCTGTCTGAGAGATCTGTTCTCTGAGAGTTTCTGGTCGCTGTCAAAGGGACGCGCACACGTGAAGACGGTGTTCATAGAGTATTGAACAGTTATTTTTGCCACTTTATAGGCCTTGAACGTTTAAATACACACACTTGTATGTGTCAAAATGACTGTATTTGCAAGTATCCTCATAAATTAAGTAATTTAAGTCTTAAGTGAAAGCAAACAGCTGAGAAAGAAAACATGTGTAACAGTATGTTGGATCTGGGCAGCTCTTAAAGTGACAGCAGTCTAATATTCCTGCTGTCTGGCATTCATGTTAATCAACCAACAAAAGAGAGAAAATCACTCACTGCTCTTGACTAAAACGCTTTTGCAACTTTAATAAGAAGAAATATATATTTAATTTACAAAGTGAAGAATATGCAGTGTTTTTGATTACTTTTTACAATGTATGTAGCATTTCTTTTTTTTATTTGTTCTTATGTCCTATTGCTTGTAATTAGTTTATTCTTATTCAACTGCTGACTATTTACTTCAGTGAGCTGGAGTTTTTTTTTTTTTTTTTTTTTCCATTTAGGCTGGTTTTTTATGATATTGACACTGGTGACAAGAATAATGAAATTGCTATGGTATCAAAAATTTTGACATCATAAAGACCGTATTTAAAGCAAAAATAAATATATTGTCATATATATTGTTACCATGAAATAAAATTACTCATATCTTGATATAAGATTTTGGCCATATCGCCCACCCCTAATTTCATGTAATAAATGTAGTGCTTTTAAATCTTATGAAGCTGTTTCTCTCTGTCCAGCTCACTCTGTTAGTGTGTACGGCATTAGAGATGACGGCTCTCTGTGGGTGACGTATGCCAGCGGGATGGACGTTACTCTCAGTACTGAACCAACCGTGTCGTCCGGGCTGCTGCCGGGGGCATTGGCAGGCCTCGTCCATCCCACAGTCGGAAGGTGCAACATCACATTGCCGGGAGAACCAGCTCACAGCCTGATAGAGTGGAGACAGAGACGTGAACAGGCCAAAGGGAATTACACAGCATATGAACGGAGACTGAGGGTAATACACAGACACACACGAAGCATATAAATGCAGACTGAGTGAGAACAATAATGTGTTTTCTGGGTAGGGTGACCAGGGTATAGCATGTAATGCACAGGAGTGCAATGTGATTTTCCATCCGAAATTTCCTAAGATGTGCCACACATTGTTTTGTGAGGTGTTTACGGAGTAAAATTAGAAGTCTCTGTTAATTTAGGATTGCTCTTAGACTTAAAATACAGTCATTATTTTGTGTTCACCTTTGTGCTGAACAGTCGGGTTTTTTAGGTTACGTTAACAGTAGTAGTTACTGCGTGATTAGATTCAAGTGGAGCTGTCACAGCAAATGCAGCATTCATCACTGAGGTCAAGTCAACTAAAATGGAACCAAATGAGATCCCGACTCCCGTTATTCATCTACTGCCACAGTATTGTGTTCTTTCTTAATTTATTAAAAAAGATCAGTTAATTTATTCCAGCTTTGGAACTCTGCCTCTGCATATTTCGCATAATGATTTTGTTTGATACCCTACATTAAAGCAAACTTTATTTATTTGATTTTACATGTACATTTTCTTCCTAAAAAGGCAAGGGGAAGCTCTGACAGAAGTCAAACACTGGCTATTTATTTTGTTGGTGATTTGACATGTTATTGAAACTTAAGCTTGAAAAGTAGTTTTGTCTTTTGGTCTTTCTCCAAACAAGTATACTCTCCTGACTGATAATAGCTGCCCAGGGTGTTACCAAGATGGCCACAGAGTTAACTGATTTTGGTGTAGTGCAAATGGAAGAAGAAACAGACTACACCACACACCTGCACTCTCTAATATACACCCTATATACCATATTACACTGGCACTGCACAGCCTTATACCCTGCGTTTCACACACTGTTCCAACATCCCCTTCAAATAAGTTCCATTAATCTTCTCTTCTCTATTTCATTCTTTCTAATATTCACTCTTTCTCTGTTAAGTTTCACTTCTTGGTTTCAGATTCAGTATTAGTGTGCTTAAAGGCACTACAAATAACAATTACATTAAAAAAAAAAAAGTTTTTGAGGGAAGAGTCTTTGTCAACCAAGTCTACGTCAAAAATAAAAACATATCATTAAATAGTACTATGATTTAAAATAACTTTTTTTTATTCTGAATATTTTTTAAAATATAATTTATTCCTGAGATGGAAAAGGCTGAATTTTCAGCATCATTACTCTAGTCTTCTGTGTCACCTGATCCATCAGAAATCATTCAAATATGCTGATTTGGTGCTCATCTTTTCAGGATTCTTTGATGAATAGAACATTTAGAAAAACATAAATAGAAATCAAATAGAAATCTTTATACTGTATATAACCCCTACTTTCCTAAGATGGTACAGAATATATTTAGTTGTTTTAAATTAGAGTGAAACAGTTACAGTGGTTGTAACAGTCATTGAGGCTGATAGCACTAATAATAATAAATTAGAAAAAAACTAAAAGTATCTAAAAACTAAAAAAAATCAAAGTAGGTTTATGTGAAAGACACGAGGAGATGACAAAGACACGGATGTGCTGCTGCTACACAGTGCTCCTTGAACCTGAGCTGAGGTGTTTTATATTATATATATTATATATATATTATATATTTGACACAGTGGACAGTGCTCTATTTCTTTCAAAGCCGGATGTTGATTATTCCAAGTTGGAAGTCGAACTTCAAGAAGTTGGAAGTTCTGACTATACTAGTTGGATTGAAGGCAGCACAAAAAGTCTGCCACAATGCAGTATTTTTAGGGCCAGATAACGTTGCATTTTACTTAGTTTGGGTTTCCAAATGTGATATAACCATGTTTTGCTTGTGTTTGTAATTTAGTTTATTCTAATTAGGCTCACAGAATTACTCTGGTCGCAGGGGGCATGTGTATGTTAGTACGATTAATTGTAAAGATCAGGACCAGCTCAGCAAGGGTTCTGCTTTCTTTACTCAACTCTTCTCTTTGCCAGGTTTTATAATGATATGGGGATCACTGAATTAATGTTATTGGCCTAATTCCATCCCGCGTGTGTTATTTGCGGTGTTCCCATTTACTTTTAAGATATTTTTACCAAATATTGCATGCAAGGTCTCAGTTGGATGTTTTTCCCATTTGCCTAATTTCTAATTTGTTAGTGGACGCCACACCTCGCTGCCGTAAAGGGCAGCCGGCTCAATTACCGATTCTAATATATTCAGCCAAATTCTAACAGGCATCTCTACGGGACATTATCTTTTTATGGGAGCAAAATCTTCTTGAAGGTCCAGACTCTGCGGTGGCCTCTTTCATTGGGAGACGGCCAAAGCGATTCATCTGCATAGAGCTGGAATTTGATCTCGGAATCACAGAGTGAAATCAGGAGCTTCAAACTGTTCCAGACTCGTTGTCAAGTCATTGATGTATCTGCTGAATAACGCTGGCTGTAACAGCAACCCTGTCTCCCTCCGTGCCCCTGAGAAAGAAATGTTCTTCTTTTATTGCCAGTTTTATTGCACACACGTTTCTGTGTACTCCGATATAATAAGATCATAAGTTTTGCCTTCTTTCTCATCCCCTTCTCTCGCTTAGGCTCACAACAGGAACGTGTTATCTATAGATTATAGTCAAGAGAGTCGGGTCGGGAAGATATACGATGACCATCGCAAGTTTACCCTGCGGGTTCAGTACGATGACAAGGGCAGGCCTGTGCTCTGGTCTCCTAGTAAATACAATCAAGTGCGAGTAACGTACTCGAGCGAAGGTCTGGTCACCAGCATACAGAGAGGCAACTGGACCGAGCGCAGAGACTACGATAACGGACGCATCATCACACGGACCTGGGCCAATGGAAAGATCTGGAGCTACACTTTTCTGGAGAAGGTGTGTACTGTATGTGTGTGAGAAGTGCAACAGTGCCTGTGTGAATTTCAAGAAAACCTGTCAAGACCATGTCCAGGTCATATTTGACACCAAAAATGGGACGAAAGAAATCATAACTTCTTTGTTTGTTTGTTTATTCATTCATTCATCAATGTTAAAATGTTAAAACTATTTTATAATTTTTTTATTATTATTATTTTCATTCTAATCAAATCAACTTTTTATTTAGTTTTAATTATTATTAATTGTATTCATTTATTTATTTATTTGAAAATGAACATTCTACAGATGCTTTATGGTTATGAGATTTTCTTTTTAAGCAAAATAAAATGTGATTTTGTTTGTCTCTGCTTTTTTTCTTGGTTGTGTTCTTTTGATGTTGGGGTTTAATGTTACATGTTTTCTTGAGATTCACTAGCCAACTGGTACATGTATAAGTCTTATATAAATAGTCATTCTCTGTCTTTTTTTTCTTCTTCTTCTTCTTCCTGGTTCTTCTACTAAAAAAACTGTCAAGAACTTGTCCAGGTCATATTTGACCTCAAAATGAGATGAAAGAAATCAGAACTTGTTTTTCTTTCTTTCTTAATGTATGAATGTATGCATGCATGTTACTATTCTACATTTAAAAAGGAAGCATATTATGTTATTTATTTTGCATCTTTCTTTTTAATTTAATTATTCCTCTTTTGTTGGTTTTGATTGCTTCTATTGTCCTCATTTGTAAGTCGCTTACGAGCAGTAATGTAAATGTAATTTTTTGCATTCTAACATTATTTTTTCGACAAGTGCCCTAATTATCATAACCGTAGTGGAAAAAAATCTCATTCTTTTTACTATAATGGAAAAATATATCAGTATTAAATTGAATAATTTAAATTGTATTTATAAAAAAGTATTTAACAAGTGTTTATTTATAATTAATTTTATTAGTTTTAATTTTCAGATTTTTTTTATTTTTATTGATTAGTTTTTTTAAAATGTATACTTTTTTCATGTACAGAGAAAATGGGAATCACAAAAAAATGCCCGGATGCTTTATGGTTATGACAATTTTGTTTTTTATGCAAAACATGATTTGATTTTGTTTCTTTCTTATTCTTTTTTTTCTTGTTTGTGTCCTTTTGATTTGGGGGTTTAATGTGACATGTTTTTATGAGATGCCAACTGGTACATTTAAATGTAATCTAAATGCTTTCTCTGTCTTTTTTCCCCGGTTCTTCTCCTTCTTTCAGTCCGTCCAGCTGTTGTTACACAGTCAGCGTCGCTATACATTCGAGTACGATCAGACAGACTGTCTGCTGTCGGTCACCCTCCCCAGCATGGTGAGACACAGCCTGCAGACCTCTCTATCTGTGGGCTACTACCGAAACACCTACACCCCACCCGACTCGCCCACCTCCAGCTTCACGCAGGACTACGCCCACGATGGGCGCCTGCTCCAGAGTCTGTACCTGGGCACAGGCAGGCATGTGATCTACAAATACAGCCGAGTAGCCCGGCTGGCTGAGATCCTCTATGACTCAACACTTGTTACCTTCACCTACGATGAGACAACAGGTGCTGTTAAAACCATCCACCTGATGAATGAAGGATTCGTTTGCACCATCCGCTACAGACAGACAGGTACAACACTTTGACAATGTTATCTGACAGGCACTTTGACAGCAGGGTGGGCGGTGTGACCAAAATCTTGTATCACAGTGTGAGAAATTTTGTATTGTGGTATATATCATGAGAGTTGGAAACCAAGAACTGCTGCTTATTCTGATTTTCTGACAAATTATTTTTAACTACTGTCAATCAATGTCAATGCCTCTTTTTCATTGTTGTTGTTTTTTGAATCAAAAACATACACAAATGTTACCTACCAAAGACTCCTTTGGGTCGATAATTAATTTAATTAGTTTAGTCAATTAATAACATACAGAACAGTCAATGTAGTTTGATTCCTAAACAAATGAGTTGATTCTGTTTTAGTGAATCAAACTGGCTGGGTGTTTCGTTTTAATTTAAATGATATCATCATATGGTTAATGGAATTACATTTTTACTCAATATTTCTTTCTTAAAAGAATTGTTGAAGCTGTAATCGTTGAATTCTTTACAATTCCCATTCTTAATCATACTATAATTATTTTTGCTATAAATATGGTGCCATTTTTGGTTAATCCAGTGAATTCAATACATTAAAAAGGACATACACTAATAGCCACGCATAAGATATTTACCATGGAGTAAACAGTATAGCACAATCTGTACCAGCTGCCATCACATTATACATACTGTCAGCCCTAATTGACAGAAAGCCAGGTAATTCGATTTTTTCACATAAGTTTGCTGTAGCCAGTAACTAGGTGAAATGTTTCGATCAATTAGCAGAGAGACAGGTAGCACCATGGCATCTTTGCGCAAATAAACAGGTGAGGTGATAATCCCATGAGACAGAGAGACAAGTAATATGGGTGAGCGGTCGGACAGGTAAACAGGTTATACTCTTGCACCAATAAACATACAGGCTGACGTTTAATCTTCCTTTTGTCACTTCGCTTGCACTCGCCTCCTGCTTGGCTGATCTAAAAGCGCTTTGAATCACAATCAGTCTTCTGACAGTGGGAGAGTTCATCCTATCTCACACTGTGGCAAAGCTGACTCATGTTTTACCTCACCTCTGTGTGGCTCTCTGCTAACTTCTCATGCCCTCTCTATTTCTCGGATTCAGGTCCTCTGGTGAGTAGACAAATATATCGTTTCAGTGAAGAAGGACTGGTAAATGCTCGCTTCGACTACAGCTACAACAACTTCAGGGTCACCAGCATGCAAGCGATGATCAACGAAACGCCACTTCCGATTGACCTCTACCGTTATGTGGACGTGTCGGGACGAATCGAGCAGTTCGGGAAGTTCAGCGTCATCAACTACGACCTGAACCAGGTCATCACCACACATGCAATGAAGCACACTAAAATCTTCAACCCAGATGGGCAAGTGATCGAGGTTCAGTACGAGATTCTGAAATCCATCGCCTACTGGATGACGCTACAGTACGACAGCATGGGACGCGTCACAAATTGCGATATTCGCATCGGCGTGGACAGCAACATCACGCGGTATGCGTACGAGTATGATGCAGATGGGCAGCTGCAAACGGTCGCCATAAACGACCGGCCGCAGTGGCGTTACAGCTACGACCTAAACGGAAACATCAACTTACTAAGTCACGGTAACAGTGCGCGTTTGACACCTCTACGCTATGATCTTCGCGACCGGATCACACGCCTCGGAGAGATCCAGTACCGCACTGATGAGGATGGGTTCTTGCGCCTCCGAGGCAACCTACTCTTTGATTACGGTTCGAATGGACTACTTTTGGGCGCCTATGACCGGGACAGCGGACAGAGGGTGTGGTACCGTTACGATGGGCTCGGGAGGAGAGTGGCCAGCCGCAGCAGTGATGGATCTCAGCTGCAGTTCTTCTACGCTGATCTAATGGAACCGACACGGGTGACACACCTATACAACCACAGTAGTTCAGAGATCACCTCTCTCTATTACGACCTTCAGGGACACCTCATCGCAATGGAAATGAGCAGTGGCGAGGAATTCTACATAGCATGTGACAATGCCGGAACTCCTCTCGCGATTTTCAGTAGCCGCGGCCATGTGGTAAAGGAAATTCGGTACACACCCTACGGAGACGTTTACAGAGATTCCAATCCCACCTTTCCGGTCGTCTTCGGATTTCAGGGTGGCCTCTATGACTCTTTCACACGGTTGGTGCATCTCGGTCGACGTGACTATGATGTGGTAGCTGGAAGATGGACGACGCCCAATCACGAATTGTGGGCGGAGCTGAGTGTGAATCCCAAGCCTTTTAATCTGTATGCATTTAGGAACAACTATCCTCTGGGAGAGCTACAGGATGTTACCAAGTTCACAACTGGTAAGTTTTGTTTTGTGACCATTAAAGGCATAGTTCACCCAAAAATGAATACTCATTAAATACTCACCTTTATGTCGTTCCAAACCTGTAAGACCTTCGTTCATCTTAGGAACACAAATTAAGATATTTTGATGAAATCCGAGAGCTTTCTGACCCTCCATAGATAGCAACGCAACTTACCACGTTCAAGGCCCAGAAAGGTAGTAAGGACATTGTTAAAGTAGTCCCTGTGACATCAGTGGTTGACAACATGAGGGTGAGTAATTAATGACAGAATTTTCATTTTTGGGTGAACTATCCCTTTAAAGTGTACACTTAGTATTTGATAGGCTTACTATGCTAAAGTTAGCTTAATCATAAAACAGAATAAAAATCTTTTCCCTAACTGGCTACACACTTCAATTTTTAGTGTCCAACAGATTCACTTGTACTTTGTGTAGAAATTAGAATTAGGGGGAGCGACAGTCAGTCAGGTGAAACAAATGTCATGCTTTTGGTTTGGGTTTGTGAGCTGTGATTGTGCTTTTATGCCAGTGACATTTCCCTAAGGGAAAATGAACAACAGAGAAATAGCACATGGCAGAGCTGAGATTCATTAGTTAGAACCGAAGCAACTTTCTGTAGACTAATTACTAGGACAGTCTCCCTCAAGCTAACTAGGGTCAAGTGTCTTGCTCGAGGCTACGTTGGCATTACACCAAGATCTCCATAACCCAGGGTCAACTCCATTTTAGAGTGGTCCTGCTCTTTTTAACTGTTAAATTACTTGTGTCCTGTTGAATGCAAAACGAGCCACAACACAAAAAGATTTAATATGTAAATGTGTTCCGTATATCACACAAAGTCTCACTCAATCCAGGGGACTCGTGCTAAATGTTTTTGGTCACAGTCACACTGCATTAAATGCAGTTGTCACTCTCAAACCTTTTTGTGTTTTCTGTTCTGTTCTTTTATGTAGCTCACTATTTTCTGAGACATTGCATTCATGTGAGCAGAATAGTTCCTTATGTAGTTGTTTACAATGACCAGTAAGTTTAAAGCTGAACTTGAAACCTTAAGGCTTTCATGGTAACATTTTGCATCTGTTTCTGTGCAGATATCAGTAGCTGGCTGCAGCTCTTTGGGTTCCAGCTTCATAATGTGGTTCCAGGGTTCCCCAAACCAAAGGTGGAGAACACAGAGCAA
Source organism: Tor tambroides (assembly GCA_021397915.2). NCBI lineage: Eukaryota > Metazoa > Chordata > Actinopteri > Cypriniformes > Cyprinidae > Tor > Tor tambroides. Next base: position 17,218 of record JAFVLL020022734.1, read on the forward strand.
ACGTATGAGATGATGGCCACACAGATTCGCACACAAACCTGGGATACCAGCAAGGTGAGCTGAGGTTTCCCACAGCGCTGTATTTATTGCCAACACAATTATTTAGAAATACTTTTTAGTCTAGTCTTAAAGAAAAGTTTTTCTTAAAAATTATTTGTCATCATTTGTCAAACGGAGTTAGCAATATGAGCAAAAAGCAGCATAAAAGTGTCTTAAAAGTATTATGCTTATGCTTTATGTTCCAATTTTTCTGAAGCCATATGATAGAGATAGACATCTTGACACATTCATAAAAGTTTCAGATTCGTGAACAAATCACACTTCATAAATTAAATCTTGTTAATTAAATGATTGATTCAGGTCACAAAACCTGAATGAAATGTTCCGAAATCATTCATTTATCCGGTTCAATTCAAGTCAGGTCACCTCTATTTATATAGTGCTTTTTACAATACAGATTGTGTCAAAGCAGCTTTACAGTGTTAAACAGGAAAATAGTATGTCGATAATGCAAGAGGAAAATAGTGAACACTCAGCTTTTCAGTTAAAGTCAGTTAATCATTGATTCAGTGATGTCATCATCCACCGCAGTTCAAATAGTATCTGTTGTGCTCACAGACGCTCACTGACTCAATTCAGTTGTGTTGGTTCATTTGTTGATAAACTATTCATTTTGTGCATCAAACAACATTCATGGTAATTATTTCATAACCTCTCTCCTCACCTCAGATTGTACTCGGCATCCAGTGTGACCTTCAGAAGCACTTGAAAAACTTCATTTCATTGGATCGCCTCCCCATGACGCCAGCCAATGGGAAAATTGGAGGTCGCCAAGGCCGCAGGCCGATTTTCTCTGCCCTTTCTTCAATCTTTGGCAAAGGTGTAAAATTCGCCATCCGTGATGGAGTGGTGGCGACTGAGATAATCGGCGTGGCGAGTGAGGACAGCCGTCGCGTGGCGGCCGTACTGAACGGTGCTATATACCTGCGTGGCCTCCATTTCACCGTGGAGGGGCGTGACACACACTATTTCACCAAGTCTGGCCCGCTGGAGGCAGATCTGGGAGTGGCCGGGGGCGGAGCCGGAGGCGGAGTCAGAGTGTTAGAGAACGGCGTAAACGTCTCTGTGTCCCAGATAAGTGCTATGGTCGGAGGGGAAATGCGGCGATTCGCTGATATTGTGCTCCAGCAGGGGGCGCTTAGCTTTAACATTCGTTACGGAGCAACGCCGGAAGAAGAGCGCACTCGCGTTCTAGAGGCGGCACGAATACGAGCTGTGCAGGGGGCGTGGCTGTGGGAGCAGAAGAGGGTCCTGGAGGGGGAGGGCGGAAGTTTGCCATGGACTGAGAAAGAAAAGGATGAGCTGGTTGCAGAGGGCCGTGTCTCAGGGTATGATGGCTTCTACGCTCTACCTGTTGAACAACACCCCGAGCTAGCTGACAGCCCCTTCAACATTCACCTGATCAGACATGTGGAAACTGGTCGCAGGTAACAGCGGCACCTCAGCACACCTCTACATGCCTACACGGCCCTTTATACACTCCGAGCTACCACATATCTCTTCAGCTTTTTCTAGAACCCCAACCAAACGAAGCGAGAAAGACTCTATTGCCTTTAAAATGTGACAAATGATGGTATTGTTTTTCATTTTGCATTCGTTTACGCACTCTTAGCAAGTTCGGATTCCTGTTTTTCGGTTTTGGTTAGGTAGATTTTGTTGAAAGGCTTTCTTGTTTTACAGTGGCTTAACCGTTCTTACACAAGAACAAGCCTTGCTTGCCAGTCGGAGGGCGCAGAGAACGATTCACCTGTGACTGTTCTTGGCATACATTAAGTAGTCTTCATCTCTACACATGCTGATTCTCTCACTCGAGCGTGTACAGTAATCATTCGACTTTATGGGAATGTCGAGTCAATCTGGTTATGGCGTTAGATCGTGCAAACCTGAGGGGTTTCCTTGTGAGCTCTGTGTTAAACGTTTCTCTCCAAATTGTCAGTCCATCTGCATTCCAGGATTTACGTAGATGGCTTTCGGAGCCCTCGCAGTTCGAATGACCTTCCAGAAACCCGACATTTCAACAGAGCTCTAAGAACTGTCATAACACAACAGCTTTCTGGAGTCCTTGAGAAGTATCTGACTCAAAACTGTCACAAAACTTAACCCCTGGGCTGCAAGAGATTCACAGTGTTTGGAGTCTTGGCAAGAGCTCACCACCATCTTGTGATGTTTTTGCTTAATCAGTGTTGACGAAGCTGAGAGAATTACGCCGCTGCTGTGGAAGACAAATTTGTTCTTTTTTGCTAAAACTGTACAGTTAAACTAATTTTTTTTTCCAAATGTAGAAATCAAAAAAATATTATGTGGAAATTGTGCCTTCCTGGTCTGCTAGAAACGATCACACGAAATGAGCTTAGACATATCGTACATACTCAGCTTCAGTATTCGTCACATGCCTTAGTTATATGCAATTATTTATTTTCGGATTCTTTTAGTTTAGTTGTTATTTATTTATTTATTTATTTTTGGCGGGGAGGGGTTTGGCTAGCGGGAGCCAAAAACGTGAATGCTAAAATGCCTGCGAGGTGAATTCTTGTAAACAGACCCCAGGATATAAACATGTCCCAGTTTACACTTAATATGCTGCTCTTTTTTATTTGTTCTCATGTGATTTCACTCTTTTTCTGTTGCTTTTGCATTTGCTGCACGCTTAACGTGAAACTCACATCACGTGTCGGTCATTTCGGTTTCTAAATGAGTGTCAAAGCTGCAACGTTTTGGATTTTTCCAGTACTTTGACAGGTCTTTTTCCTTTTTTCTGATCCCTCTCGAAACTAGTAGGAGGCCTGAGGAGGAAGATACGTAGAGGAAATGAAAGAATCACCTGCTGAAGAATGGTATTTTTGTCTTTTCCAAACTATTAAAGTCTGCAGCACTGTGGGTAGATGTTCTGTGTGTAGGACTCTTGATATGGACTTGTATATCATTAATGGACTATTGTAGACTGTTTATAGATACTGGACTATTTATACATGACACTCAAGAGAATTAGGAGTAAATGTATTTTCTTGTGAATTCTGTGGATATGCTGTACCATCAAGCTTTGTAACCTTAATCTGAGATATATATTTGCACTGAATATAAGGTGAAGAGATAAATGCATTAGACTGACTTTTTAGAGTGTGCAAATATGAACAGATTCGTTGAGAGGTGCTCTGAAGGCACGTTACGTTTCCAACATTTTGCAGATGTTCCTTTCGATCGAAGTACGATTATGTTGCACGAAGAAAAAAATTGTGGCGGAAATATTTTTCTTTTGGTCTTAGTTTGCATCTTTGTCATAATCACAATCATTGCTGAAGTGAAAAAGGAATATGTAACTTTTTTCATGATCAAATCATCTTCCTCTCTCAGAAGTCAAGTACTAAAAAAACGTCGGTGTCCTCTCCTTGGCCAAACAAGTTCCTGTGGTGTATATTTGGCGGATAGGCTTTATGTACACAGATTAATGCAGTTTGTTAAACATGCCTATTTAAAAACAAAGTACTTTGGGCAGTGGCCTTTTTATAAATAAAACCACAAATGTAACCCTTTCTTTTGTGTGCGAGTATTTGCGCAGGACGGCTGAAGCATTTGTTATTTCCTTCATATGTATTATTTGCACCTCTTTTTTTCCACTCTCGTTTGTCTCTTAAACCGGCATATAGCATTCAGGCACAGAGGTATTAATTCTTTATATCAGTTTAAAGAATCATAGGGCATTTTTCTGCTAATAATTTTGGAAAGAAAAAGTTATGCGTATTATTTTATTGGTTTTATTTTTAACATCAAAAAGTCTCTGAATTTCCTTATGAGACCAATTTGTTTTTAACATTAATGTGATGGTATTATTACAGGAATTGTAGCACTCAATGAAGCTGAATTAGAAAATATGAACACAAAACAGTTGTTTCCTGTTCAGTCTCCAGAAGTAGAATTTTTTAAAACAAGTTTTACACAGAAACACTTGGTTAGGAAATCCTCATTACTAGACTGAAAACAAGATAGCAATCAAGCTCAGAAAAGATCTGACATTTAGTTCAAGGCCTATTTCTCTCATGGGTTCATTGTCTCTGTAGTGATCTGTAACTGGCTGTATCTGTGTTGCTGATACTATCTGAGGTGAGGATTACCGAATGTATAGCTAACATGAGATGATTATTCATGAGCAACAAGGAAAAAAATCTAAAATTAGAGTCTACATAAAAATTGAAGTATACAAGGAAACACTGTATAGGGGGTGGCCAATTATATAATATATTCCACCAGAGCATTTATAGTTTTTATATCTCATAGATGATTTGCAGCTACTTCTGTATTCATTTGAATATAAATGTAGCAGCCATATTGCCTCAAATCAAGAATCTAATACACTTAAATATACTTTTCAACATTTTTACAATTTACAGCATTTACAACATTTCCGCAATTTACCCCTTTGGGTTAAAAGACCCCAGAGAAGGTACTCTTGTGCACATTTACAGCTTGTAGAAACTGTTCTAAGGTGTATGTTTTGGCTTGTGTTATTATTTAGGTTTGTTTACAGGATACAAAAGAGGAACAGAGATGCCTTGGTCTGGGAGCTTGAAGGCAGCAATAAGGTTGCTGACTTTCCTAAAGAGTCTTTCCTTCATCCCAGGAGCCACCTGGAGAGAAAGAAAAGAATTTCTCAAAAACATTCTTCCTGAGCTCTTAAAAATAAAAAAGAGCACAACGATATGCCTTAACTTTTAAGTGAACAATTTAATAATGATTGCAATGATGGCGTAAAATGTATACACTTGTGGTGCCACCATTTCCATTGAGTCAGTGCAATTTTTTCTTTATTTATTTATATATATATATATATATATATATATATACATATATACATATATATATACACATTTGTGTGGTATTTTGCTCGTGTGGCTGGTGGTTGATGCTGATCAGTTACAGGAAGCACAATGAAGGCAGATAAAATGAAGAAAATGTAAAGCTTATCCACACTGATATAAACAGTGGCAACACCTGTTTCCAACAGGGTTTAAAGAGGCAAGATCCTGTTATAAGGATCTTGATCATTAATTAGTGTGCAACTTCCCTTTTACATGATTTCAGTTGAAACTGTTTTGGGTTATGAACCAAAAAGCAAATCTTTCTCAGCATCTCAGGGGTGTGTTTACAAGTTGCACATCTTGCCATTTCCTTGATGCGTACAAAACGAGATGTGTGGGTGATGCCGAAACACAGAAGTACATGGCAATTCTCTGGCTGTTAATTTGTGTGGTGAGTGAGGCTATAAATACATGCAACGCACTGACCACAAAGAGAAAAAAATCTGCTGTGCTCTGCTATATAGTCTAGCTCTGCCCTTCTTGTTTTAAAAGTGTCAGTGGCATTAATGTACTACCAGAAGTAGTCACAGGAAACATATTGTACTGTATTCCAAATATCATCACTCAAAACATATATGTTAAGACACAAGTATGCTTTTATTTTAAGACATGTATATTCAGGTTTCACCTAAGGAAAAGTACAAAGGTCCAAAATCTATTCGTACCTCTACTGTCCAGAGGCCATCCTTTTGTTTGAAAACTCTGTAGGTGTAAACCCATCCGTCACACCTGAAGATTTACACACAGTCATTATAACGTTATTCACAGCACAGTATTTAAACTTGCAGTTGAATGTGTCTCAGCCTGTTTACTTAAGTCAGGGGTCTCCAAACTCGGTCCTGGAGGGCCACTGCCCTGCAGAGTTTAGCTCCACCTTGCCTCAACACACCTGCCTGCAAGTTTCTAGTAGACCTTGATTAGCTGATTCAGGTGTGTTTTATAGGGTTGCAGCTAAACTCTGCGGGACAGCGGCCTTTCAGGACTGAGTTTGGACACCCTTGACTTAGTAAAAGAAATTGAGGTACCTGATTTATTTTGAGATTTTATGGGTTTGTTCTGTAACGGCAGCATGTGGTATTAACCCTGATTATCTTCAACTCAATATGCATCATTCTGATTGGTCTTTGACGCCGGTCAATCTCATTTGCCTGTGGCAACACTGTATATTGCTCCGCTCCAGGTGATGAATCCAGCACTACTTTCATATGTCTCTACTATCACAACAACACGAATCTACTCAACTACAACTTCTCTCGTTTCATACAAATGCAAATTACTCCAACTTGAGTCTCAGTTGTTATAGTGAAAAAGTAACCTCACAGTATCAATTTTACTGTATTTTTGTAGTAGGTATTCTTGTTGTTAGGTCGATTGTTTTGTTTTGTCTTAGCAGAAGCTTTAAGGTAATATACAGGTAAGATTACAGAATTATTTAAACTCACGTCAATATATTATGTCCATATATGTATTGATTTGATGAGTAGCTGTGTAATAAGAGGGAATATATAGAGTATCGCAAATAACCGTCTTCATCCTGAAGGGGTACATTTTGGCAGTAATGTCCTCATTATCAATTACATCACATATAACATGTTAATCACAGCATGTGAACTACATTTTTTTTTTTTTTTTAATACAATTTACTCAGTTAAAGGTGGTTCTCAAGTGGTTTTCAGAAGTGGCAAACCAACAAAGTAACAAAATTATTTTTCGTACTATTTCAGTGCTCATTCTGAATGACATGTTTATCCTTGTTGCAAATGAGTCCGTAATTTATTGTGAGTTGTGTGTTTTCCCTGTAACAAATGGGCTGAATTTGGATCTGCATAGTCTTGATATTTTTACCATATGGCAGAAATAGTAAGAGTAGTATGCTAGCTAGTATGTTTTTCGCGCACGGACGCGATGCAGTTGGCACCCATACACTAGAATTTGATCGGACACACGCACACTTTGATTAAAAAAAAAATGGAAATAATTTTATATTTTAATATTGTCTATATGTACAATTCTAAAGTTAATTGCATTTTGTTATTTGTATTTAGAATTGTTTTTCCCCTCTATCCCAAAACCAATATCAGACCGGACCAGTAACACATTTTTGGTCACGACCCACGAGATGAGAACCACGGCACTATGTTAAAGATTACTGCACACAATGCTACTCAGACGCAGTAATGTTACTCACAGCACACACACGCAGTAAGATCCCGCTGCACTCATGCTGTCTCTGATCAGGTAGCTGCCATCTCTGCCCGCTTCATTCAGGATCTCTTCTGCCTGCCTTTTGCTGATGGGCCCATGATACTCTTCCAGATCCTCCATTCTGTCTCACTGTCTCTAGCATTTACACACATACACAGACACCACAAGAGGTGACCTAGCTTTAAAGGAAGTCGAGATAAGCTTTGAGTGAATATAACTGATCTAGGGTCAGCTGCAGATATCTTTTGAATGTTATACAGTTTAACATTTTTCCGCTATTCGTAGAGTAAAAATACTATAAATAGAACACTTTAAATATCAGCAGTACATTTGTTATCAGTTCGAGAGAGATTTCCTTAAAGAGCAGTTTTATTATACTAACTTCTGATACTTTATAATAATTTCTCTACATATAGACGAATCCGTTAAGATCTTTATAGCCACATTGTTTATTATTTATTACTGATGCACGAAAACACTCCTACTCGCAGCAACTTTAATACCTTAGTTTTATTCTCACATTTTGAAATCATATTCCAACATGTCACTTCATGAAACTCACTTTCAAACGCTTGAAATGGATAATGATATAATGTTGCCGAAAGGTGAAGTTTGACTAAACAGTTTAGTAATTTTTTACGCATTGATCCAATGCACTTTCCATCATTACGAGTGTGAGATGCTGCATTAGACCACTGTGTCCACGCGGGGGCGCTGCAGCTCCGTCATTGTTAAGTAGTATTGACACGCGTTGTACAGCTATAGAATGAATAGTGATATTCTGCCTGGTTCCGTTCAAGGCGTATAATACGTTGACAAACTATAACTCATTTAACAGCCATGAACTACATAATTAATAGTGCACAATACTGTATTGTGCCTAAAATAATAATAATAATAATAATAATAATAATAATACAAAAAAAAAAAAAAGATTATTTGACCTCAAAGGGTTTTTCCTCTTAATTGAAAATTGTTCTGAAATACAAAAAAAAAAAAAAATTTGAATGTCTCATGATTTTCAGGTTCTCAAAGTTCTGATATTATTTTTATTTAAACTTTACAAAACAAATAAACTTGCATATGAAAGAAATAAAATAGTTTAAATAATTCGGTGTGCCAAGTTTTATTTACTAAGATTTTTCCAATTTATAAACGCGTGTGTGTGTGTGTGTGTGTGTGTGTGTGTGTGTGTTTAAACTTTCTGGAAAAAAAATATTACTTGGCATTGTTGACTGAGCAAATAAACATGGCAAATTTTTTTAAAGCAAAATATGACTCATTTTTAGTTTTAAAATTGCTTTTACTGTATGGGTAATATGGAAAGCACTCACAGTAGTTCTGAATCACATGAAAACACACACACATTTGCCTTTACAAATCTTATTTGCTGAGATGATTCTTACTTCCCTCATTGTTGAGATTCCTTTCTGATTGGTCCCACACCCAGACCTTACCCTAACCACACTGAAAGCTGTGTGGAGTCAGTATGACACTGAAAGGAATTCGACACAACACAGGTCCTGCCCCATTTGGCACCCAAGGGTTGGCAAATAAAGAAATTCTACTATTATAAAGGGCATGGTTCACTCTTAAAAACATTGGTTCAAGAGGGGAGGGGGGGGACCATTTTTTCTTACGGTGAAGAATATCTAAAGAAACTTTTTCCAATATAAAGAACCTTTAGTGGTTCTATGGATGTTTAAGATTCTTCATGGAACCAATGATGCCAATAAAGAACTATTTTTAAGAGTGTTCATTAATGAATGAGTATTTATTAAGCTGCTTTATTTTAGTTTGTGGAAGGTTACAAATAAACATTAAATATAGAGTAAATGCATTGTAATGTCATTATAATTGTAGTTTTCTTCAGAATAACATTTTGGAAAAACAATAAATCTGAAGCTCTCATGAATTTAAGAAATGGCATTAAGTGTCAATCTGCAATTTCATTGTTAGGCACATTTCTTAGCTATTATAAGGGATTTGGTTTGTCTCTGTCCGGCGACTGAGCATGAGGGTTCAGTCAGTCCAAGTTCATTCTGGTCTCTCTCAACTCCTGTTCAGCTCTTTCCAGCTGTCTGCCTTTTTCTCTGTAAGCCTTAATCAACATATCCTGAAACTCCTGCTCAGTGTTCACTTCCATCTCTGAAGAACAAAAAGTTGCACGTTATGTTTACAGTCATTTATTAATATTCATTTGTTCCTGTATCAGATCGAATCATCTGTTTCTTGGATATAACCTTTCATGAACATGATGAAATTTCTAATTATACTCACCAGCCATTAGAGCAGATCTATCCATTTTGTTTGTCTCCTTTTCAATCCATATTTTTTCTATCTGTAAGGTGAAGAAATCAGATTGGAGTTATACAAACTAGAAAACATAGTAACTCATTGTTGGCATTTTAAATGAATTAACCTGTAGGCTTTATACCTCAAACAGCATTAGCTGAATAGATTGCCCTTGAAATGTTGGTGACTGACTCACAGGTTGGACTTCAGGTTTTATCCTCACTAAGACAACGATAACCCAGGTGTGAATAGGTTCGTGCGAAATCTGTCATCTTAGATAGCCAACTACACTAATTAATTTAGGATTGGGCTTCTATAAGCGGCATTACTGTGAAACACTACAGCTTAAAAATGCATCCTATCCCAACAAGCGGTTTCAGTTTACTTCATTCTGACAAAGCATGTTAATTAGGACACTGGGCTGATGTAGTATGGACACACCTCCTACTGTAATCTGTTTTGTTGTGTCTCCACTGATGACCTGACAATAGTAATCACCAACATCTGAAACATTGAAGTTATTTAGAATTAAGGACACATTTCCTCTCTCCAATTCATGAGTGTCAAGACTCGCTCTGTCTTTGGAGCTCCTTGCCTCAATCACATGTCCGTTCTTGTAGATGCAAACACAGTCTGTCTCTTTAAACCATCTGATCTGCATGGCAATGGCACAGACTTCAGGAGACAAGTGACAAGGAACAGTGATTTCAGACCCCATAGAAATCTTTGCTTCTTGAGCTATTTGGGGAATGACAAGCTGAAAATTATCTGTGAGGAAAAGAGAGAAAAATGCACTCACACACAACATTCACTTTTACTTACAAAAACAAAACATGAGTTAAACTGATGAAGTGAAAACGATTTAAGAAAATTGCTTAGGACACTCATGCTGTAACTCTAATTTAGATGAAAACAAACAGTGTAAGAAATTTTACAACACTGCAAGTTTGTAGCAATGAAACAGTATGAGAACATTGTGGGAAACCTCTGGTTCTTCTGATGTACTGGGAACAAAAAGCTGAAAGTTCTCTGTGAGGAAAAGAGTGAAAGATTGACTCATACTTACATTGACACCAACAAAATATATGAATATATGTATATTTATAAACAAGACTTCCTTCTTGGAATCCCAATTGGGATGAAAGCAAATACCCAAATATTTTAGTTATTTATAAGTTTAAAATTAAATGTCTTTATTAAATGATGAAACTTTTATTTATTATTATTATTAATTCATTAACTAATCACATATTACAGTATATTAATGTGTACACATACCCCTTGCTGGCTCTTGTTTGATTCATATTTGTATGAAGCTTGGCTTAATGCTATGCAGCAAATAATGAAAAAATGACCACTATTTTCAAATAAGATTCATACATTACACAGATTATGAGAGATGTGTGTAAAATATGTAAATAAATCCAAATCTCCATATGTCTATGTGCATATATAAGGAGAGCAATGTAATCTATGACAAATAATAAAGATTTATAATAATGCGCTTTAGACAGAATTACCCATGTTTTACATCTGTAAAGAAATTACTTGGTCTCCTACAATGTAAATTTTAAAACATCATATGACAAAATTCTTTTGACACTTTCTGAATAACACAATGCTCGTTCAAATGATAGTCAGTGATTTCAAGGTAGCTTTGCTTTCGTTTCCAATTCTGTTATCCTAATTGAGATCAGAACAAATGATGTACTCTTGAAACACACACAATATGCATGAATAATAGGTTATTAAAGTGCAGACATACCCCAGGCAGCTTGTTGTCTTGAGTGTTTTGATGTGATGGCATGTCCTGTGGTGTTAATTCTGTAATGAACAGAAAAATAAACAATTTAAAAAAAAAAATCAAAAGTTAAAAAGGCAAGATCCAAAAATTGAATTTTTTTATAGTTCTGTGAGGTATGAAACTGTTACATTAGTGCTTTTCGGTATATTAATACAATTATTTTAAATGTTCATTTTTACAGTTTTTTACAATCATTTTGTCACCAATTTCAGAACCTTGATGTCATTTTTCAAAACTCTAGACACAAAAGTCAAAACAGTCATTATTTGTAACACAGGCTGTCCAGTATTCAAAACTTTGCATATTGCACTCATATCTTTGAAGAACCCTTGCATTTGCAGAAGCATTGGTTCAAAAAACTAATTTATTATGAAATATCAGAGGAACATTATTTTAAATCACCCACACACAAGATACCCATAGTTTCACTGTGTAGTTTTTAGGACAATCATTAAATGTAGTTGTTCAAAACACACGATGCAGCTTTCGTTATGGTTCTACAGATTCATACATCATTGTAATAGACTAGAGAGAAAAGTACAGACACTGGAATCATTAAACAAAATTTTAAAATTATTGATGAAATAATCAACTCACAACATTAAAAAAAAAAAAAAAAAAAACCTTTAGATAAGAAAAATTTAGATTAGAAAAAAAAAATAGTCCTATGATAAAATGTCAACTTACAAAGAGTCAATTATTTACAGAACATAATGTTTCTTCCTTTTAATCCTAAATGAGATAAAATCAAACAAAATTTGTTGGGGTTTTTTTTTGTTTGTTTTCTTTAGATAACATCCTCACAGTTGTTTACACTAAATGCAAATAGATGCTATGCATCTAAAGAGAAGTAATATGTTATTGGTATAAAAGGGGAAACATAAAGGGGAAAATGTGCTGTGATGCACACCAGATGCATCGTGTTTTCTTAGGTTCAAGGCGACAGTCCAAAACCTATTCACCAAATAATCACCATACAGGTACAAAGTTAACTTCAAGAATGAAAAAACAAAAAACCCTCAATGCATTGATGAGTTTTGTTATAAAAACAGCGCAAACTGAAAGAGTAAGTGGAATTGTATCTCTCTATACATAGCATAGACTTTATTCAATGCACAGAAAGAAAATATCTTATTGAAAATATAGACTTTTTCTTTTTAGAATTTTTCAATGTCACTGTTCTAGCCTAGAGTGAAGTCATTATGTTCATTATCAATGATGTGAGACCAATATAATTTAATTTAATGGAAACTATGTGAGCGGCGCTGCAGGATTTTAAACAGCTATGCTCTTCTTGCACAGTGTGCGACCTCATTTAAAACTATTCTCCTGTATCTTGCAACTGACTAATATTCCCTTAATATTTAATGTTAATATGCATTAACAATGTGCTCCAAAATCCTGTATTGATGATTGGTCAAACTGTGTATTTATACTGTACACTCGACAAGCGTAACTTCTACTCAGGTCTGTGTCTCTTTTGGCAAGTCTTGTAGTTGTAGTCTGTTTGAGCCTTATTTCCTGAGTCCAGTGGTTGTAATTTATCTAAATTTTGTGTAAAATCAATGTAGCCTATATGCATTTCAAATGATATGTCTGTTGAGGCACATAACACAATGGATCATCCAGACAGTTTTATCTTCTTGAAAACACTAATTATCTTATTTTTGGTAATAGAGGTTTCTGCCTCCACATTATCTTGTATATTTTGTGCCATATAGTATGTTATTCCCAAAAAATGGTGCTGTCTTACCACTGTAAAGAAGCACTGGTCCTTAGAAATGGCAGAGACTGCATATGTCATCAAACAAAATTGTTAATCAGATGGACAGTGCTATTCATTGACCTTCATTACGTGTATTTATTACTATAGGTATCTTTGGAAATGCACATAACCATACTACTACTTAGTATTCCTGATCCGAGTGCAGTTATGAATTGCTTACCTTCTTCTGCTACGTTTATTGTTATCTGCTGTGTTTTATTTCTACTGGAGACCCAGCACATGTAAACTCCCAGATCTGACTCTCTGAAGTCTGCCACTCTTAAACACACATTCCCTTTCTTCAGGTCATGAATGAACAGACTCGCTCTCCCCTCATAGTCAACACCCTGTGTCATCTCTCTGTTCTTATAGGCGAAAATACAAGACATCTCGCCAAACCAAGTAATCTCCATGTCATCCGCACTGAGAGCAGGAGACAAGTGACACGACACGGTGAGATTAAAGCCCAAATTAATCTTAACTCTTTTGCCTCTTTCAGGAATAACAAGCTGAAAGTCATCTGTGAGGGAAAAGACACATGGACAAGATTCAAATATCACCTGTGCTGTATTTTGTTTACACACACACACACACACACACACACACACTGTAGTCATGACCTACAATTATAACAACATAAAATGTTTTAAACATTCACAATCCACACAGTCCACATTATGTTTTGATTAACAGCTAAACAAAACAATGTGAGAAGCAGCTGAGAATTATTGGAAGAGAACTTACTGCCACGTCTTGCTGCCATGCTTCTTTAAAACTGAAAGAAAACACATCCAGTGAGAGAGAAGACTGATGTCAGTCTCACACAACACACTGGCTCAGCTACACTGAAAATACTTATGCAAGTTCCTTTCATTTATGGATGATTACAATCAGAATTGCTGTACCTTTCCTGTTCCTCAGTGTGCTCAACTATTTGTAAACCATAAATGAGATTATGATAATAGGGTGAATACAGGTGCTGGTGTTGTCTTGAAATATGATGCTGAGACATTCACACACCATTTTAAACATCTAAAGATTCAGAGGACAAAGAAGGGAATATTAAATACAAAAACCAAAGACTATACAAAACTTAAGTACATTATATTCACCTTCCATGTATTATAAATTATTCAAAAAACATTTTTGAAATCCCAAAATCCTGTTGTCCATTAAAAAAAATACACTTTGAATTTCAGTGTGTCTCTCTTCAATGTGTCTCTCTTCACAGTGTGTCTCTCTTTCCCCCCCCCCCCCCCCTTAAACAACTACCTACAACTAAGCTAAACTAATGTTATGCCCTAACAAGCAAAAAAATCAGGGAGAAATTCACCAGTTTGTCAAAGATCTCTAAAAGAAACAAAACTTACTTTTTGACTGTTGAATGTGTTCTCAATTGATGTTTTTCCGCGCTTTTAGGAGAGAAAGATGGCAAAAGTACGTCCTAAAATAATTCTGTGGTATATTTGGTTTTTCACAAACAATGTACAAAAAGGGTACTTGGAGAAATTTACAAATGTCTTTTGTTTGCCAGAGCCACATCAAATAACCATTTTTATTTCGAGTATAATTCCGCTTACTGCAACATAAGGAGCTCAAATAATAACATAAATTGTACTCTGTGCAGTGCTCTAATATTAATGTAATGATTTAATACCCAAACCTTGTTTACAAAGGCAAAGTCAGTCTTCTGACAGAGGACCTGGAGAGAGGAAATGTTCTTACAATTGAGAGATTTCAGAATGTCAGATTTGGGAGATTATCTTTATCAGGTCACCAGTGGAGACAGAACAGAGGAGATAACAGTAAGAATTGGATGTGAGTATTTTATAACTTCATCCCGTACTGAATTATCTCAGTGTTCTCATTTTTAATAATCTCTATCATAAGACAGTGGCACAGAGCTGTACAGAGGCCCAAAGAAACCATTAATTATTTTTTTTATCCCCTCTGTTCTCATGATCTTAACATTTCTGAGGAGAAAAAAAAAAGAGTGAGCCGCTTATAGAACATTCACTCATTACTGTTGCAGCAGTACATATATTATGGCTTTTGTTGCCTTTAGACCATAAGAAAACTCTGTGAGAACATAATAGTACTTTTTATATTAAAGATGTTTATTTTATTTCTGTTAAGTATTACAGAAAAAAAAATAGGCATACAAAAAATAAGCAAAAAAACTTCACAATTTATTTAAAAATACATAATTCTTGTAGCTGTAAATGATTCTTTGTATGTTTTAATCATTCAGATTTTTCCATTTATAGCCTAAGTGTGTGTGTGTGTGTGTGTGTGTGTGTGTGTGTGTATCTGTGGTTTGGTTTATATATCCTGGTGGGGACTTAAACCTGAATACACACAGACTCATGGGGACTCGTGTCACAGTGGGGACCTAAATTGAGGTCTCCATGGGTACAAAAGCTTATACCCTCATACAGAATTAGTTTTTTTGAGAAAGTAAAAATGCAGAAAGTTTCCTGTGACGGGTAGTTTTAGGTGTAGGGTTGGTGTAGGGCGATACAAAATACGGTTTGTACAGTATAAAAACCATTACACCTATGGAGTCCCTACAAGGATAGCAAACCAGACTCTGTGTGTGTGTGTGCGTGCGTGCGTGCGTGTGTGCATCCGTGCGTGTGTGTGTGTGTGTGTGTGTGTGTGTGTGTGTGTGTGTTTTATAGCTTGATGCTTAAATCTGACTGGCTGATCTGACTGTACTTACAATAGCTCTGAAACACATGAAACACCATGTACATCACAGTTACCTGTTTCTGTGATTAAAGCTCAGAGATATTTCTAGAACCTTGTCAGGTCAATTCTTGCTTCCCTCATTGCTGACAGATTGGTCCCTATCATTACAGTGCACCCCACACCTAACCCTAGCCACACTGGTGACTGTATCAGAAGTCAGAATTCAGGAAGACACAGAAAAGCATGTAAATCAGTTGTTGAATAAAAAAATCCTACTTTTATAAGGGCATGATTCATTATTGGATATTTATCTTCTTCATGATGACATGCCTTATTTAATGTAATTTTGGTGTTAAAAAATGAAAATATTAACTGCAATAAGTTTCAAGAAATTAATAAAAGGCATTAAGCATCAACTTGACATTTGAATGTTAGGTAGCTATTAAAAAGGGTTCGGTTTGTCTCTGTCCAACAGCTGAGCATGAGGGTTGAGTCTTAAGACTCTGTCCAAGTTCATTCTGGTCGCTCTTAACTCCAACTGAGAGAACCTTCTCTGTAAGCCCTGATCAACATTTGTTGAAGCTCCTGCATATTGTTCGCTTTCATTTCTGAAGAAATCAAATCAAATAAAATAGTAATGGGTTATGTTTAATGGATATATGCTTATAGTAATACATTAATAGTTATTCCTGAATCAGAAAGAATAGTCTGTTTCTTGGGTCTAACCTCTCATACACATGATGAAATTATACATAATTACACTCACCTGACATTAGAGCAGATTGGTCCATTTTGTTTGTCTCCTCTTCAGTCCATATTTTGTCTATCTGTAAATAGAAGAAAATAGTCTGACTGAAGTTACACAAACTAGATATGAAAACATGGTCATTTATTTCTTTCATATCTTTGTTGAGACTAAGACGTTATAGTATTAGCCTAAATAGTACATTAAATACATTTCATTTCATTAATGAGACATTTAATTCTACTGTATGAATTAAAAATTTAATTCTGCTGTTTTTTTAACTTACTTTGCAGAAGTAGTATATTTGGTCTTATCACACTAAATGCTTGTTATGAGTGTCAAGTTTAAACCATGTAAATGATCTGACATCCCTGACATATCTGGTAATATTTAGACCAGAGAGCATGAATAAATTTCAGTAAATCCACTTTTGAAGGTATAGTGTGGTCATTTTAAATGAATGAACCTGTAGGCTTTCTTACCTCAAACAGCATTAGCTGAATACTTTGGCCTTGAAATGTTGGTGACTGACTCACAGGTTGGACTTCAGTTTTTATCCTCACTAAGAAGACGATAACTCAAGGTTTATGTGAAATCTGTGTTCTTGGATACTTAACTAATAACTAAGTACCTAACACACAATTATTTTAGGATTGGGTTTCTACAAGTTCTATTATTCTATAAAACACTACAGCTTAAAAATGCATCCCATGCAGTTTCTTTAGGCTGAAAAACATGGCTTCAGTTTATTTTATTCTGACAAAAGCATGTTAATTAGGACACTGGGCTGATGTAGTATGGACTCACCCCCTACTGTAATCTGTTTAGTCGTGTCTCCACTGATGACCTGACAATAGTAATCACCAACATCTGAAACATTGAAGTTATTTAGAATTAAGGACACATTTCCTTTTGCCAGTGCATGAGTGTCAAGACTCGCTCTGTCTTTGTAGCTTCTCCCCTTAATCACATGTCCGTTCTTGTAGATGCAAACACAGTCTGTCTCTTTAAACCATTTGATCTGCATGGCAATGGCACAGACTTCAGGAAACAAGTGACAAGGAACAGTGATTTCAGACCCCATAGAAATCTTTGCTTCTTGAGCTATTTGGGGAATGACAAGCTGAAAATTATCTGAGGAAAAGAGAGAAAAATGGACTTACGCACATTAACACTTTTACCTTTACTTACACAAAAGAGTGTTAGAACAAAAATATTATAGAATATGTATACAGAATAATATATAGAATAAGTAAAATCAATGAAGTGTTAATGATTTTAAGGAAACTTACCAGAGACGCTCCTGCTGAAATTCTAATCCAATGAAAACAAACACAGTGAAGAGGTTTTAGACTTCTTCCAATATAACATCCAAGCATTCATGATGCCAGTTCTGGCAATGTAACAATATGCAGTATGGGAACATTTTAGGATGAATACTGATGAATATTAAATTTAATTTATTAAGCAATGAATGTGTGAAAGCCTAAACAATACAATATAAAACAACAGTGTCAGTTTATGGGCAGTATTAATGTGCACACATACCTCCTGTTGTTTCTCACTTGAATCACTGTGATGTGAAGTGCTCCTTGATAATTCTATAATGAATTGTAAAAATACATAATGAAAAACAAGAACACCCAAACACTCACAAACAAGGTCCACACATGTAACAATTCAATATATACTGTGTATATATATATATATATATATATATACACACACACACACACTCAACAGAAGTGTAAACTTAGTTTCCAAAATAATTTAATTTACAAGGTAGAGATTTTAAGACAACTTACTGTCGGTTGGTTCTCTTGTCCTTTTATCCTAATTGAGATTAAATGGTCGTACAATGTATTTACAATTGAACATAATAATAATAATACCCAAGTTTCGTTGTTTTTATATGTTAGGGTTAGGGTTGCTATTACATTAAGCAAATTTGTAATTCTGCTATTTAGTATTTTATTGAGCAAGAAAGAAGATCTGCAGGAAGGGTGCTGATTATTAAAAGGCAGTTTGTCTTTTAATGACTTACTTTCTAAATTGTTTTACAATAATAAATTCATAAGAGTGCTTTGATATTATTCGAAGGATAATTTACCATGGATAATGTGAAGGTAAATGTTATAAAGGTAAAGGTAAAGGTTATCGTACCTCAATTTCTTCTGGAAATATTGGTGACAGATTCATAGACTGGACATCAGGATTTATCCTCACTAAGAAAATCAGTCGTGTGTAAATAGGTTTGTATGAAAATTGTGTTCTTAGTTAACTGAACTAATAAACATAGTGGTACAAATACAACACTACATGTTTGCATCCAACATTCATATTTGATCATTAAAAATGTTCTAATATTCAAATTTCATCTGGTGATTTTTTTTATTGTTTACCTTGCAAAATTCATATATGATTATTGGTTGTTTTGTTTTTCTGCGCCTACATATCTTATTATTCATGTAGAAAATTCAAACTCTCTATTCTATCAAGTATTAAAACTGGTTAAATGTTCCAGTGGAAAATTTTAAAGAATAGATTTTATAAGGCTGAAATATGACCATATGTATTAGATTGAGAGCAGTTTGCTGATGAGGAGCTAACATGCCTCTAGATTTCTGTTTCAGTTCAGATTCAGACTGACATTATTAATGAGCACTGAGCTGATGTAGAGGACTACTCACCTCTTACTGTTATCTTCTCTCTTCTGTCTTTACTGATGACCTGACAATGGTAATTTCCAATATCTGACAGCCTGAAGTTTTTCAGTCGTAAGGATACATTTCCTTCCCTAAGCTTGTGAGTGAACAGGCTCACTCTGTCCTTGAACAAAACCCCTTCTGTCACCTGCCTGTCCTTAAACAGGCAAACACAGGCTGTATCGTTAGACCAGCTGATCTCCATGTCAACCGCACTGATTTCAGGAGACAAGTAACACGGAATAATCAAATCAGACCCCAAAGAAACCTCTGGTTCTTCTGATGTACTGGGAACAAAAAGCTTAAAGTTCTCTGTGAGGAAAAGAGAAAAAAATTGGACTCACACTTACAAAGACTTACACCCTCAAAAAGTAAAGTTCTGAGGTGCATCAAGAAAAAATTTTTTTTAACTTACCGTTCAAAACTTCCATCTTGGCATTCCAAATGAGGTGAAAGCAAATGCAAGAACTTTTGTTATTTTATAATGTAATATTAAAAGTGTTTATTGAGTGATAAATCCTTTATTTATTTACTGTTAATTTATTAATGAATCACACAACGTATTCATGTGTGCACATACCCCATGCTGGCTCTTTTTTGGTTCATTGTGATATGAAGCTCGGCTCAAAAAATCTATAAAGCAGAAAAAACTCAGCACTCTTCTCAAATAAGATTCCCATATAGTATCACACAGATTATGAGAGATGTGTAAAATGTGTAAATCAATTTAAAACTCTGTGTTCTTATGCATAGAGACAGCAATGCAATAACCCTAACCTAATGACAATAGAGACACACAGAAATATGCTTTTAGAGTAGACACATTATTACCCCCATACACACAGCATTACCCATCTATCTATAAGGAAATGATTTGGCATCACACAAAGTGATCTTTAAACATCATATCACAAAATTATTTTTAATTAATAATGCACATTCATGTGATAAAGTCAAGGATTTTAAGGTAACTTACCTTTGGCTCCCATGCTGTTATCCTAATTGAGATTAAAACAAATGCAGTTTAATTTATTTTATGAGGTATTATATACGTATATATGTATGAATAGGTTATTAAAATGCACACATACCATATACTGCTTGTCTGAATGGCTTAGATCTGATTTGATGTACTGTGATAATAATTCTATAACAAAGAGAAAAATAAATAATAATAAAAAAATATATATATATATATATATATATATATATATATATATATTAAAGGCAAGATCCAAAAATGTTATTTTCATACTTTGAGTGTGTTACATTAATGATTTTTAACATAGGCCTTGAACTTTTAATTCAAATGATGAATTTAAACTTTAATTTTTAAATGTGTAATGCAAATACTAATTAATACAGAGAGTCAATGATTTCCAGAACTTACTGTTGTCTGTTTCTCCCTTGTAATCCTAAATGAGATAAAAACATTTTTTCTTTAGCCTGTTTGGCTAAACATAACATTCTCACACACTTGTTTCCACTCAGTGCGAACAGTACAGCATGCAGCAAAAACATTCAATAAAGAGAAGTTATACACTACCGTTCAAAAGTTTTAGATCAGCAAGACTTGTAATGTTTTTTTTTTAAAGAAGTCTCTTATGCTCATCAAGGCTGCATTTATTTGATCAAAAATACAGAAAAAAACTGTAATCTTGCAAAATGCTATTACAATATAAAATAATGGTTTCTATTTTAATATACTTTAAAGTATAATTTATTTCTGTGATGCAAAGCTGAATTTCCATCAGCCATTACTCCAGTCTAAAGTGTCACATGATCCTTCAGAAATCATTCTAATATGCTGATTTATTATCAGTGATGGAAACTGTTGTGCTGCTTAATATTGTTTTGGACCTGTGATACTTTTTTTCAGGATTCTTTGATGAATAAAAAGTTAAAAAGAAGAACATTTATTTCTAATAGAAATCTTTTCTAACAATACACACTACCGTTCAAAAGTTTGGGGTCATTAAATTTTTATTCTTTCTTTTTTGAAAGAAATTAAACCTTTTATTCAGCAAGGATGTGCTAAATTGATAAGAAGTGATAGCAAAGATTTATATTGTTAGAAAAGATTTATATTTTGAATAAATGCTGTTCTTTTTAACTTTTTATTCATCAAAGAATCCTGAAAAACGTATAGCAGTTTCCAAAAAAATATTAAGCAGCACAACAGTTTCCATCACTGATAATAAATCAGCATATTAGAATGATTTCTGAAGGATCATGTGACACTTTAGACTGGAGTAATGGCTGATGGAAATTCAGCTTTGCATCACAGAAATAAATTATACTTTAAAGTATATTAAAATAGAAACTATTATTTTATATTGTAATAACATTTTGCAAGATTACTGTTTTTTTCTGTATTTTTGATCAAATAAATGCAGCCTTGATGAGCATAAGAGACTTCTTTAAAAAACACTGAAAGTCTTACTGATCTAAAACTTTTGAACGGTAGTGTATATGCGACTTTTTTTTGCCTAAAAGGCCACAAAAAGAAAAAGAAAAACAAAGTACATGTATCTTAAGGATAATAGAAATGTGGCCAGTCTGTCAGTTTAAAACTAAATTAAAGACCCATCTTTTTAACCTGCAATACACATAACAAACTAGCACGTGTCTATAATTTTAAATCCCTTAAGGAATTTTTAGGCTGAATTAATTACCATGCCTATTGCCACTGATAAGCTATTCTTCTATTACTGTCTAAATGGCAGCTTTACAGACTACAACTCTTCTTTCCCTCCTAATGCTGGTTTGACATCTTCAAGCAGAAAGAGATGGATGCAAAATCTTATTGAATCAACATCAATCCACAAATCTGAATTGTGATGAAGCCCAATATATCACACCATATTTGTTCACTTTGGCCAGAGAAGAACCGTTCCCTAGATTGAGTCCAAGGGTTTATGTCCTTTGGCTTTTTAGTTGGGGTCTAAAAGGCACTTAATATTCACTACTTTTATCAGTTTGTGGGCACTGACAGTATCGAATGCAAAGAATAAATCTTGAACTGAACTGAGCTGAATAATGTCACCACTGACAGTTCTCTGCTTTATAGCTGAATCGAATGTTTATAATTGTTAATGTTGCACATTGTTATTGAATTGAACTGAATCAACATTTAACTGAATCGAGCTTCATTTGAGCTTCTTATTGCTGAATTGAACATTTTTTGTAATTGAACTATGCACAGATATTGAATGAACCTTAATCAACACTGTGCTGACTAGAGCTGAATTATGGCACTATTGTATTTGTTAGCGCTGCTCTACGGCAGAATTTAAATTAGTCTCATATTTGTCTCAAAGTTGGCATCACTGATTCCCTGTTTAATACTCTGAGGTATTATAATTATATCTTTATAAAGAGCTGTATAAATACAGATGATTGACTTGATGTTCACACATACCTTATGCTGATCCTTCCTTGAAGCACTGCGATATGCAGAGTGAATTGATAATTCTTTAATGTGGAAAAAAAATAACCTTTACAAATAAGATTCACACATTGCATAGATTATGACAGGTGTTTCCCAAATAATAGTTTCATCAAGGGCAATGAGCTCCAGAAAAAAAAATGGTAATAAAAAAAACAAGAAAGAAAGAAAGAAATGTTTTCTCTGTGCTTAAAAATTGCAAAACCACAACATGTTGTGCATTATGTTTTTGCTTAATTTTAAAACAACTTACGGTTTATTGCCTCTCCAATCTTGTAATCCTAATTGCAATGGAAAAAATGTGAATTTATGACAACATTGTCACACAACAGGGATTCACTTTATAGCGCTTTTAAAGTGGTCAAAGATGACTAAATTATTAGTTATTTTTGTGAATGGCCATTTTGAGGAAAAAGCTGGGAATATTTTGCAATATTGTAAAACTGTGTTTCGTTATATTTGTTAATCTAAAATTCAAGAAATAAAACAATATACCTCAAGTTGATGCAAACTGATTGACATTACAAGAGTTAATCTAGTGATGATGACCTTTATTTATACTGTAAAGTAGAGATATTTAAAACCACAGTGTGTGTTAATAATATTACTGTGCACACAAACCTCAAGCTGATCATCTGAATCACCGTGATGCTTTGACATCTCTAGAAAGCAGAAAAAAATTATATCCTCTATTTTACTTTTTTAAAATTCTATTTTAAAATGTAATTAATTCGTGTGATGCAAAGCTGAATTTTTAGCAGTCATTACTCCAGCCTTAAGTGTCACATGATCCTTCAGAAATCATTCTTATATGCTGATTTGGTGCTCAAGAAACATTTCTTCTTATCAATGTTTAAAAAAATAGTTGTGCTGCAAAATATTTTGGTGGAATCCAAGCTGCATTTTTTCTATTCTTTGACAAATAGAAAGTTCAAAAGAACAACATTTATTTGAAATACAAATCTTTTGTAATATTATAAATATCTTTACTGCCACTTTTGATCAATTTAATGCATCTTATAAATGTATATAAAAGTAAACACCAAACTTCTGTTTGTGTATATTTTATGAGAATGACAAAGAGTTTTAAGACAACTTACTGTTGCTTGTTTCTTCCATTTGGCAATTCTAATTGGGAAAAAGAAATTATTTCAGTTTGTCTGGACAAACATAATATACTGTAACACAAAGATATATTTACAGTGACTCCTCCCAAGGAAAGAGTCACAACACAAAGCCTACTAAATTTCTTGCTACACTGACTTTATGTATTGAGCAGACAATATTCCTGTTGCTATAGCCTTATTTTATAAAGAAAATGCTATGTCCACAACAGTGGTAAATTGACACTTTTTGAGATCTTTGATAGTTTTTCAAATATCTAAGTTATTTTATATGTATGCCTTATTTTTGTGTGTCATCTTAAATAATTAAGTTTGTTAATATTTTTCATTCTTGACTTCTAGAACACAAACACCACAATCCGACAGAACATACATACATACTTTTTGATTATCGGGATCGGTTTCGCAAGTTTAGTCTTGGTTCCTCTATGGTGTTGAGCCACATCATTTCAGTAAGTTTTTCATACCCACAGTTCCCAAAAAGCCTTGTTTTATATTTGCAAATTTTTCTCATTTTGAATTAATGTTGCTAGTATCTTGTTGTGGCTACTTGCAACTGTACTGTAATTGTCTTCACCTAAGTCTTGGTTAAAAATTACTGTACACTGGTGTATGCCTCCTTTGGCAGGTATTGTACTTGTAATTTGTTTGAGCCTTATTTCCTGTTTCAAGATCAGTGGTACTAGTTTCATGTATTATGAATCTAGCTTTTCGTTCTTTATAATTTAACTACATTTTGTATGTACATGCCTCTATATTGACTTGTACAGTATATTGTGTTATGTGCTATATGTTATATGTCACTCTCAAAAGAATGATAGGTGCTGTCTTACCACTGCAAAGAAGTGCTGATCCTCTAAAATGGCAGAGACTGCAACAAAGAAAAGTGTTAACTGGACTTAAGGCATGTTTACATTCAACCTAGTCTTCAAAACTGAGTGTACATCATGTTTCAACCAGCCCATCTTGAGTGGAGTTATGAATTGCTTACCTTCTTCTGCTACATTTACTGTTATTTGCTGTGTTTCATTTCTACTGGTGACTTGGCACATGTAAACTCCCAGATCTGACTCTCTGAAGTCTGCCACTCTTAAGGAAACATTCCCTTTCTTCAGGTCATGAATGAACAGACTCGCTCTGCCCTCATAGTCAACACCCTGTGTCATCTCTCTGTTCTTATAGGCGCAAATACAAGACATCTCGCCAAACCAAGTAATTTCCATGTCATCCGCACTGAGAGCAGGAGACAAGTGACAAGACACAGTGAGAGTAGATCCCGAATTAATCTTAACTCTTTCACCGCTTTCAGGAATAACAAGCTGAAAGTCATCTGTGAGGGAAAGGACACAAGGACAAGATTCAAATATCACTTGTGCTGTGATTTTGTTCCTACAATTCAGTCTTTGAAGTACTTTTACATTTTGTTGAGTTTTGTGGTTGAACTCTGGTTCCTCCATCTATAAAGGTAGTGGCATCTCAAAAGTATAACAACGTTAATGCTCTAGTACCAAACATTTCAAAATGTCAAATTCATGTAGTCAGGGAACACATAAGGAGCTTACACAAGATGTCTGACACATTAAAGGCAAGCCTGGCAATATAAAATACAGAAATATATGAAGATTCAGTTCCCCAAAGATACTGAACTGCCAGAAAAACCTAAATGTATGCAATACAATAACAACATAAAATGTTTAAAGTTTTTTAACCAATCACAATCTATGATTGTGCTGAAGCAGCACTTTGATTATTAATGAGAGTAGTATTTGAGAATTATTTGAAGAGAACTTACTGCCACTTCTCGCTGCCATACTTCTCTAAAACAGGAAGAAAACACATCCAGTGAGAGAGAAGACTGATTTCAGTTTCATACAAACCACTGGTTTAACTACGCTGAAAAAAAAAGTCTTATGCAAGCCAACATGAGTTTTCCTTTCATTTAGGGGGAAAGGGAAGTGGTGTGTGGCCAAGTATGGTGACCCATACTTGGAATTTGTCCTCTGCATTTAACCCATCCAAGTGCATGCACACAGTAGTGAACACACACCTGGAGCAGTGGGCAGCCAATGCGGCACTTGAGGAGCAGTTGGGGTTTCCGGTGCCTTGCTCAAGAAAGTACCTCAGTCGTGGTATTGAGGGTGGAGAGAGTGCTGGTTATTCACTCCCCCCACCTACAATCCCTGCCAGACCTGAGACTTGAACCCACGACCTTTGGGTTACAAGTCCAACTCTCTATCCATTAGGCCTTGTGCACAGAGTTCTGCTCTAGGTGTTTGTTATATTAAAACTGTATTTATATGTCATTCCCACAGCTGTTTGTGTTCTTTCCATCAGGAGACGTCTCAATCTGTCACAGAGACACTGAGGAGCCAGAGCAAAGGCCAAACCCGGCGTAGAGAGGCTCTGGGAATGTGGAGTGGAAAGTGTGTAAATGTGTCAGTCTGTTTTTGTCAGAGACGCTGTAGAAAGACAGAGTGCTGGCAGGACAGTCCAAATACACTCATACCCTTTTAGAACGAGATGAGCATGATGGTGGACGCATTTTAGTCCTCTTATTGTTGTGCCAGGCTGAGAAACTGTTATCAGAGCAGAGGAGCCTCCAGGACTTCTCATTGGATCCAAACTCACAGTCATTACTCTCTCCTTTCCTCCTGATCCTTTTATACGAGGCTGAAACATAGACCTCGCTCTTCCCGCTCCACTCAACCTCCCAGGAACAGCGCCCAGACAGACTCTCTCTGCACAGAACTTGAGGATAGCACTCAAATCTCTCAGGGTGGTCTGGATACGACTGCTCCTCTTCTACATATGTCACAGTTTTGTTCCCCTCAGACAGAGACAGATGTGTGTGTACTGTGTTGGGGTTTAGCGTGAGCTCACAGGCGCCTGTGCACAAGAACAGAGATCAGAGAAAGATGACAGACAATGCAACAAATGTAAAATGTCAAAAGGTGTGTGTGCAAAAACCTACATCTTCGTAATCCAGCTGTAATCCTAAACTTGCCCTCATGTTCCAGAATACAGATTAAAAAAATAAATTAAAAAAAACCACTATGTAAGTTTCTGCTTATTTAAACGCAAACCTGTAGTTAATTTTGAGGTGTTTTATCTGCTGTTAACTACAGATGTACATATGAATGTTTTTAGGTCAACAAAGGATGTACTGTATGTATATATGTACATATGCATTGGGTGTATTTTGTATGTACTGCATGCCATTTCTATAGGTGTCCCTATAGACATGCAGTAAAGAGCCCAACAAATCAAAATAGAAATGTTGTGACTTTTAGTGCATGTCTGTTAACTTTAAAAGCATAGTGTGCTTCTAAGGGTTCATACTGCAGTATTTGTGCAGTAAGAAAAATAAACCTGATTCAATACAAAAATCTTAAAGGGATAGTTCACCTAAAAATGAAAATGTGCTGTTAATTTAATCATCCACAGGCCATTAAATATGCAGGTGACTTTTTCTTCAGTAGAACAGTAGATTTTTAGTTGAAACTGTGGTCCTTGGTGATTCGTGAACCAGTTCACCAAATCTGAATGAATGAATCAGTTTGCGGCTCGAGTCAGCACAGACCTAAATGTTACTCAATCAACTTTCAGATGTGCCTGACAGTCAGTCCGACTCAAAATTAGCCAGAGTACCAGTGTATATGATGCTATGATGTTGGTTTTGCCAACTGATTCAGTGCTTTAGGTCTTCCAACAGTACACTGAACTGGGAAAGAGTTCCGACTCTTTGTTTATGAAAAAAGGTGAGTTGATTAAGACTACTTCATTCATTTTATAGGGGTGCTTCAATAATATAATTGCATATATGTTACATCATTGCGTGATTATGTAAAAAAAAATTGAAACTAACTGTCCGAAAGAACCAATTCATGGAACGGAATCAGACTTCCCCGATGCCTGAAGTTATGAATTACAATTATTTTTATAGAATTCATTTTTTGTATCTCGTGTTGCATTTTTTATTCTTGACTTTTAACTTTTGAATTTTATGAATCACCAAGGACCACAGTTTCAGCTAAAACTCCTCTTTACTGTTCAACTGAATAAAAAAAAGTCACCTACTGTACATCTTGGATGGCCTGAGGGTAAGTAAATTAACAGCAAATTTTCATTTTTCTGTGAACTATCCCCTTACAGGGTGTCAAAACTTGTCAGAAACAGCATTGATTTCATGTTTTGTCGTATCTGAAATGAACAAACATGACAAGAAAATTCTTCCTGTGCAACACACTTGAGGACCTCCAATTTGCAAGTTGGATCATTCAATCTAGCCGTGAGCAGCTGACCACCTAATTCTCCTGGATGATTGCAGCTGAGGTCCAGCTCTCTGAGGTGTAAGGGGTTTGAAGTCAGAACAGCGGCCAAAACAGAACAGCCTTCCTCTGTGATAAAACAGCCAGACAGTCTACAAAGACACACATTTAAACATGTTCACATGAAAATTATTTAAGATATAAAAATCTGAAAGTATGTATAAAATGATAGTGTAAACTGTTTATCGAAAATATCTATAGCGAAATGTAAGCTTTTACAACACCTCAGTATCTCCAGTTTACAGTGTGAACTCTTCAGTCCATCTGAGAGCATCTTCACTCCTGAGTCCTGCAGGTCATTTTTGCTCAAGTTCAGCTCTCTCAAAGGGCATTTTGCCAGTTGTAAAACTGAGGCCACAGTCGCACAGGACTGATCAGTGAGAATACAAGTGGACATTCTATTCAGAATAATGCAACAATAATTAGATACCCAATGAACATGCATAGCAGCAGAACTGACTGATGTGTGCAAACCAATATTGCAACGATTTTCCTAAACATAAAATAGATTGCTACTCCATATGTTTGGAGTAACTATTTTGAGCATGAAAGTACAGAACAAACACACTTCTGTGCATATACATTTCAAAACATATTTAAAGACAGTTTTAGTAACAACATATCAATGAAACTGAAACACAAACCTCAGTATCTCTAGTATACAGTGAGGACTCTTCAGTCCAATTGAGATAATCTCTACTCCAATATCCTGCAGGTCATTGTCACTCAGGTCCAGCTCCTTCAGAAAGCAGTTAACTGATTGTAGAGTTGAGGCCATCATTTCACAGGAATGACCAGTCAGGTTACAGCTGGCTAATCTAAAATAAACAGTTATGTTTCACATTATGTAATAATATGTGATGTCCTGGTGATATTAACAACAACATAACACAAATATCTTAATATCATAATTTATCATAATCTTGCTTTACTGCATGTCTAATACTGTCAGGACTGGAAGGTGCATATCCAGTGGCACTGCACTATCAGACAATGCTTGACAAACCTTAGTTTTTCCAGTTTACAGCTATTCAGTCCAGCAGAGAGCCATTCCAGCCGTGAATCCTTCAGGTCATTATTACTCAGGTCCAACTCTCTCAGGCAGGAGCTCACTGAAAGTAGAACTGAGGCCAGTGTTTCACTTGACTGGTTGGTGAGTTTACAGCCAGCCAGGCTACAAAATAATAGAATTTGTGAAGTTGCTTTTGTCTTTCTAGAATGTTCTGTCTTTTTATTAAATCTTAAAATAGCATTTGCTTTTGCAGTTTATCTTTATATAGTCCTTTGTTAGTCCAATGTTAATTCATGTTTCCAGTTTGGAAAACCATTTTTCTTATGCTATAAACAAGCAAACAATGATATGACATTTTGTATGCTTATATTATTTCATATTATTTACATTCAATTTATTTCAAACAAGTCTCATCAAGTATATGCTGTGTTTACATCATTTTTACACTGCTTCAAAAACTAATACAGTAACAATAATCATTTGTATCTTCTATTCATTACTACTAACTGTTGTTTGGGTAGTATTATTTAGTATTCACTTCCCTTTTGGATGAACGAATCCTGTCACCATGTTGTACACTATTTTCTTTGCTATGTTTATAGACAATGTTATTCTTTCCCAATATCTAATGTATAAAAATATATGTAGTTCACCTCAATATCTCCAGTTTATAGTGTGAGCTTTTCAGGCCAGCAGCGAGCCGCTTCACTCCTGAATCCTGCAGGTCATTGTTACTGAGGTCCAGCTCTCTCAGGCATGAATTTTCTGATATCAGAGCTGAAGCCAAAGTTTCACAGGACTGCATGGTGAGTTTACAGCCTTTTAATATACACAGGAGAAAATATTACAAATATATTACAGTGATGACTATTATAATGAAGCACTTTTAATTATTCATTATATATTTTATATCTCACAGCTTCATTTTACTGAAACGTAAAATTTTTCAATGCACAAGGTGAAAACAAAATTACATGATCTCTAGGAGCACATTTTGCATTAACAATCTTTACAAACAATGATAGCATTGACTGAATATCTGAGTGATAACAACCTGCTGTTTACCTCAGTATCTCCAGTTTACAGTGTGAAGTCTTAAGTCCAGTAGAAATGAAATTTACACCTGAGTCCTGCAGGTCATTGTTACTCATGTCCAGCTCTCTCACAGGGGAGTTTGCTTGCTGTACAGCCGATGCCACAATTTCACACGATTGTTCAGTGAGATTACAGCCTTCCAATCTGAAATGACAGAAAATAATGCAAGAAGTATTACATGTAACATCATGTGGCTGTATAGTTATTTGGAAATCAAAAATTCATGATCATAAGCCTTTTTGTTTTAAGTTTTTCAGTTTATTGGTTCTCACATTGCTTTTCGACAGTTCCTCACAGCTGGTACCAGTCTCCATTGAGCCTCCATGGATGTTGTGTTGTATTTCTTGATGTTTAGCTCTTCTAGCACATCCTCTGCCATCAGAAGCATATTAGCTAAAGCTGAACAGTGTGCAGGAGATAAATATTTTTTAAACTTTCCTTCAGCTTTCAGAAAAGCCTGAATGTCTTCAAGAATAGAAGTATCCTTCATTTCAATCAAGCAGTGCGAGAGATTAATCCATCTTTCTGGCCTGACATTCTGCTTTTGACTTTGTCTGAGGTTTTTTATCACTTTCTTCACGCTCTCAGGGTTGTCCTCCACATGTGTGAGCAGACCTTGGAGAAGTCTCTGATTTCACTCCAGTGAGATGCCATGAAGAAATCGAAGGATAAGATCAAGATGTCCGTTGTCACTCTTCAGTGCTTCATCAACCACAACCTTCAGAAACGCATCTAGTGAAACATTAAACTGCGATTTGATCTTTTTTCTTCCTTTCTCTATCTGGAACATTCTCAGGATATCACTGTTCTTGTTTAAATAGTTGAAAAACACAAAAAGCGCTGCAAAAAACTCTTGAAAGCTCAGATGAACAAAGCAGTAGACCTTCCTCGAACAGATTACTGATTCCTCCTTGAAGATCTCGGTGCAAATCCCAGAATACTCAGAGGCCTTGTTGACATCGCCATTCATCAGAGCTTTGAAAGCCAGTTCAGTGAGTTTCAAAATCACATCTCTTTCTGAATGCAGAAGCAACTTTGGATCCTTCTCATAGCTCTCATCTCTCTCACCATACTTCTGCCTCTTCATAACGGCCTGAATGATCAGAAAATGTATGTACATTTCAGTTAGCGTTTTGGGGATTTCTGCACTGCTATCACGTTTTAGGATGTTTTGAAGCACAGTGTCTGTGATCCAGCAGAAAACCGGTATATGACACATTATGTGGAGGATTCTTGCTGTTCTTATGTGAGAGATGATTCTGGTGGCTAGATGCTGATCGCTGACCCTCTTCCTAAAATATTCCTCCTTCTGAGGGTCAGTGAATCCTTGTACTTCTGTTACACGGCTGATGTAATGTGAGGGGATCTGACCGGCTGCTGCTGGTCTGGATGTGATCCAGATGAGAGCAGAGGAAAGCAATTCTCCTTTGATGAGATTTGACATCAACATGCTCACTGATGATGTTGTAGACACATCAGAAATTTTGTCACAGTGTGAAAATGTCAGTGTAATTCTACTTTCATCCAGACCGTCAAAGATGAACAAGACATTACACAAATCATATACCCTTGTATCTAACTCCAGAAGTTCTGGATGGAAGTCTAGCAGAAGTCTGTGAAGGATATACTGGTTGTCTTTAACCAAGTTGAGTTCCCGAAAAGGAAGAACAAAGAGAAAATCAACATCTTGATTAGCTTTGCCCTCAGCCCAAACCAGAATGAATTTATGCACAGAGACTGTTTTTCCAATTCCAGCAATTCCTTTGGTAAGAACAGTCTTTACTTTTTCTTGGTTGTCTTTTCTCTCATAACTTGGATCGGATATAGGCTGGAAAATGTCATTGCAGTTGATTGGAGTACCTTGTACGCGTTCGATCTTGGTTTTCTCTATTTGTACAACCTCATGTTCTTCATTTAACCCTTCCCTCTCTCCCTCTATTATATAAACCTGTGTGTAAATCTTGTTAAGGCTGGGGTTTTTTTCTTGTAAATTGATTCCTTCACATAAACTCAAATACTTCTTGGTTTTGTGACTTTCTTTGATACTTTGTAGGATGGCATCAACTGGTTGGCAAGAGCTCAGCTGCTCTTCAGTAGGACTGGACCCTCTCGTGTGTGGGTGTATAATGGGACAAATTTCAGCTATTTTTCTGGACTGAAAACTGTCAAAATCTCTAGACAGGCACTCAGACTGATCTTGAACCACCTGTTTCTTTCTCCCACTGCAGAAACAAAGACAAACAAGATTTGTAATCAGTTAAAATATTAAAGACCCTCTGTGGTGAAAATCAAGTTTTTAATGTTGTTTACATGTTAATCTGGTGTTTTTATATGCTTAAAAGACAACCCATGTGTAAATTCATCAGTCATCACCATTGTTGAGAATTTTCTTATAAAAAAAAATGGGGTGTACCAAAGACTCAAAGTAAAGTCTCAAAAAACCTGCCCCCGTTTCCTACCATCATAAACATGTAACCAGTCCAGCGGTGAGTAATGTAGCCAACATTGGGTCATTTTAAAGGGCCTGTATGGTTTAATCCTACATCTTGGTGCAGCTCCATGTCCAAATTGTTGTATCCTACCCATTTTCACACCAAATGTGGTTTTGTGTTTATCTAGTCATCACTGCTGACAATGCAAATAATAACAGTAACCTAGTGTTTAGGAATGTACAGTGTGACACATAAGATTATGAATGATCAGGATTAATTGTTAACTGTAGATAAAGTATGAACAGTGTGAAATGTAAAATAAGATTACCCCGGATCCCATTAACCTGTGGTTTAGATTTACCCAATGTTAATTATTTCAAGTGTGAGAGATCTTAAATGTTTGAGGTATTATCAGTGATTATGCCAAATATGCTCTTTAGCACTATGACTATGCTCACATTATATAACAATAAAAAATAAAAAGAAATTCTAATAATTAATCCAGGTTAGGCAAATCTTGGTTTATTGATGTGAATGCAATGTGTGGTAAAAGCAACCACTTTTCCCTATGAGGTGTGGGATTTGATTCAAACATGTTACAACATTGTGTGTCTGAACTCTTGTTAGCTTCAGAAGCTGTTAAAATGAACAAAATCCCTTCTTCCAAATATCCCTGAAACTGATTCAAATATAGAATCTTATGAATAGACTACTGAGAAAAAGGTAATGTCCCTCAAGTTGACAATTTCAGTGCATTTTTAGCACTCCGACAGGTATGTTCTGTGCATATTGATAGAGGGAAACAAGATGCATTCCTAGTTTCAACATTACTTATTCTTCAGACATTCTGCTTTAAATACAATAAGTATCAGCTGTATACAAAGTGACCAACATTTGCTTTTCAGCCACTAAAATAGGTAATATTCAACAATCTGAAAATATAGCCTCATTGTGATGCCCCATATCTCTGGGACTGAACGATGTAGGGCCTTGAAAAAGAAGATTCCAAAAGAAGTTTATTAAGAACTAGAATCTAAAATCATATTGCGATATCTTTAATACTTCTTGAGTTATAGGCATGCAAACTTTGGAAAAAGTACATTTATGGCACTCAGACAGGTATGTTCAATGCAGCTGCTTTGAAAGAAGTAAACAAGATACATTTCTAGTTTCAAAATTATTTGTTCTTCAGACATTCCTCTTTAAAAGAAAATAAGTTGTTTTTTTGCAAATTAACCCACATTTGGTTTTTGACCACTGAAAATATGTACATTTTAACAATTTACTCTTGGAGCCATATTTAAATTCCAATATCTCTGGAACCGAACCATATAGGGCCTTAAAAATGAAGATGCCAAAAGAAAAAGTTTGTTAAGACCCAAATCTAAAAGGGCATCAAGATATCTTTAATATTTTTTCAGTTACAGGCATGCAAACTTTGGTGAAAAAAACTTGAAAAGTGCTGTTTCCCCATTTTTGAATGCTCACCATTGGCACATAATGTAACAAAGATTGTAAGTCAACATATTTTACTAACTATAAATCTCTGTGGAAAAATAACATCGTGATGCTGCTATCTTTCTTAAGTCATTTTTAACCTCCTGTAATTTGGCTCTGAATCTCAGGTGAAAATTGCCATTTTGACCCCCCTCTACAAAATAGTGGATTACTTAGTAAATATTAATCCATGACATTTAATATTTGGGCTGTCATCACTATACATGTTTATCTTTCTTCAGAAAAAATATTAGCAAAATCTAAAATTTGAGCCGGGGAAATTTCTGAAATTTGGTTGAATTGATGCGGAATGACCCATCTTTGACTTCAGTATAACTCAGCTATTAAATGTAAAGTGATTAAAAAATGAATTGCACATGATTTTAACAGACATTTAAACAAGCCTGTGAGGGATAGAAGTACAGTTCAATGATTGTACTGTTGATCAAACATCTTACCAAAAAAAAAAAAAAAAATCAGTAGACAAATGATAAATAAACAGGTTCGAGAGATTTGAGTTGGCAAAATGATATTATCTAGGACCTTTATACAGTGTGTGCCAATGTAAAGACTGTAATTCTGTCCCTTGCAGTTTTCATCCACATTAAATTCAATATGGCATCTAACCTAACTAAGGTCTATTTGCTATGATTTAATCTTTGGCGCATGATTTTTTCACTGAATTTAGGAGGTTCGGCCATGGATCTGTCACTCTTCAAAGACACAACTTTGAACTGGGGTTCTCTGGAACGGATGACGAATATTACTCTCTTCTTCTCTCTTATCATAAAACCCCTTTTTAAAGGCAGCGCTCCCTTCCTCACTCCCCCCAATAAACACTTGGGTTTGAAGAAATGGATTCGTCTGCCTCCATAAGAAGTAACTAATACTACAACTACGTGAAAACACAAAGTATGTAGGCTACGGCAAAATAAAGCACAGTTGAACTCTGGTTAAACTCCACTAGATTTCTTCACAGAGTTTACAGTTCAAAATAAAAGTCCTGGCTGCGCATTTTCCTTGTAGCGGTTAATAGCCTAAATTATATTGTACTAAAGGGTACTGTTCTGACATAAAGTGTGAGGTACATCTTTATACAGAGATTATTTATTTGTTTAGATGAAACAGATTTTGTTTTCTGTTTATACATTATGTAGCATCGTGTCTTTTAATCTTTACCGTTAACTTGACACATTCTGTTTGACAGCACGTTAAAATGGCTGTATAGCGTCCTCTAAAGGCTACAACATGTCATGTCAAGTACCATTGCACTGCCAACTACAAAAACAGCAATTTCATCATTTAAGATAAAAATAAGGTTTAACACTGCGAATACATGTCGATTTTATGAAGAAAAAAGGTGACAGCATTTTGACGTGATCTGCACATATCCTACCTGAAGCAGCACATAAAGACTAACACATAAAAGCACATAGAGACTGTTGACTAAAAAGACAATAAATGAAAAACAAGTAGGCTAATACAAGTGTAACCGGTCTAGTTCTGACCACTGTTACAACCTGCGTTGTGTAGCTGAATGAAGAGACGAAACAATTGGAGCTGCTGCTGAAAAGGAGAAACATCACAAATTCACAATGATAGTAATATCCCTTTAACTGACATCTCTACCATACGGGTGAGCTTACTTTGATAAATAAATCTGTCAAAAGGAAGAGATGAGAGAGCAACCTTTCCACAGCTGCACTGCTCACCTCTGTGTCTGCTGTTCAGTGCTGGTCAGTCATCAGATAATAAGCAATCCAGTAAGTAAGGATGAAACCATCACATTGTTGTGAATAGGGTAGAGTGTAAAGAACAGAAATATAACAAAATATATGAGAAATGCAGAAATGTTTATTTACCACAATTATCCAAAATCATGCGTGACCGTATATGGTTGATGTAAAGGACATATCATATGTGACCCTGGACCACAAAACCAGTCATAAGCTTTCCATTGATGTATGGTTTGTTAGGATATGACTATATTTGGCTGAGATACAACTATTTGAAAATCTGAAATCTGAGGGTGCAAAAAAATATATATAGAAAAAAATATTGAGAAAATCACCTTTAAAGTTGTCCAAAAGAATTAAGTTCTTTGCAATGCATATTACTAATCAAAAATTAAGTTTTAATATTTTTACGGTAGGAAATTTACAAAATATCTTCATGGAACATGATCTTTGCTTACAGTATTTTACAATCATTTTTTGCACTAATATCGGAACCTTCACGTCGTTTTTCAAAACTCTAGACACATAATTCACAACTGATGATCAAAATGCACAGTTTTCAAAACACTTAACACTTTTTCCAAATGCTTGGATACAGTACACATGAACCAAAGGTCTTTTGTTCATTGAACTAAAATCACCGGTTCAAAATGACACAACTTAACATCAAAGTATTACTATTTCAAAATACAATTCACACATTACATTTCATTACAATGATCTAACTATCAGTTGATACAACTGCTCAAAATGCTACTTAACTGTTGCATTACTCTTGAAGCATAGTTTTTTTTATGGAAAATAATGAACAATATTAAATGTTTAGATTATGAAAGTGAAGCAACTGAGGACTGAGTATGTTCAAGTATGATCAGTTTCAAGATGCCTGTTGCTGGGAGAGAAAAAAAATCCCCCAAAAATCTATATCATTGTTATAGTATCAGTATTTGTTTTTCCTACAATACAGTAAATGTCTATTTAAAGGATGATAGAGATGGAAGCTGATGAAAACCATTAAAATTTTTGGATAAGGCAGGCTTTAACCTGGCCATGACATGGAGGAGAGGTTGAGAGGCCAGCGGTTGAGAGCAGCCCAGAACAATGTTCGCTGGGGGGCCTGAACCCCTCAATCACAAAATCAGTGCAATGGGCCCAGAATTTCTAGCGACAGGACTGAAAGCAATCATGGTTTCAGGCCCTTCCACAGTTTATCACCTTGTATTTACCCCCATTTACTGTAACCCGACTGAAGAGTTTTTCTCCACATGGAGGTGAAAAGTTCACAATAGGCACCCTCACAAACAAGTCACTCATCTCCAGGCCATAGATGATACATGCAATGACATCACAGGAGACCAATGTCAGGATTTGCCATGCCCGAAGATTTTTTCCAAAATGTTTAGCTAATGAAAACATCCATTATGATGTGGATGAGAACCTGTGGCCAAATCCACAAGACAGGGTTGATAAAAACATTGAAGTGCAGTTAGGAACAATCCAGTTGACATTTTACAGTAATGTACTGTATTTTTTCTCTCTAAAATTTTTGAAAAACCTATGTTGTGAGTTGATTATTCATCAATCATTTTCAAATATTGTTCAATGACTCCAGTGTCTGTACTTTTCTCTCTAGTCTGTTACATGTATGAATGTGTATGATGAGCATAATGAAACCTGCATCACGCATTTTGTACAACTATATTTAATGACTGTGCTAACAACTACACAGTGAAACTATGTGTATCTTGTGTGTGGGTGACCTAATGTAATGTTCATATGATATTTCATGATAAATTAGTTATTTGAACCAATGATTCTGCAAATGCAAGGCTTCTTTAAAGATATGAATGCAACATGCGAAGTTTTGAACCTTGGAGAGCCTGTGTTACAAATAATAACGGTTTTGTGTTTTGTGTCTACGGTTCTGAAAAATGACATCAAGGTTCTGAAATTGGTGACAAAATGATTGTAAAAAAAATTTAATATCCTAATGATTTTTGGCATAAAAGAAAAATGGATAATTTGACCCATGCAGTGTATTTTTGGCTATCGCTACAAATATACCTGTGCTACTTATGACTGGTTTTGTGGTCCAGGGTCACATATAGGCCTAGCATACGGCTATATATATTATACAGACTTTTAAATATAATATTTTATCTGAAGGTTATGAAACATATCCAAACCAACTAATAAAGTTAAATGAATGTTTATTATTGGAAAATAACTCATGAAATAGTTCTCTGGATTCAAATCAAGATTTACCATGGTCTCACAGCTCAAACGTACAGTAGAGTTTTATATAAAAACATACATTTATATGTCATTTATATGGCTATATGTCTACAAATAAGAATTTTAAGTTAAATATTTTTTTCATTAGCTTCTTTTAGGGGTGAAAGTTAAAGGGATATTCTAATCAAAAATAAAATGGATGAAATGCATTACAAACAATATTAAAGGCAAATAAATTGTAACAAACATTCATCTAAACATACAATTTCTCCTGCAGCTGAACAAATTGATACAGAAACCAATGCATTGAAAATTACAACAGTATGAACCATACCTGGATGGAATGAGAGTACAGCATGAGAAATGGTTGCTCCTGTGCAAAGACTGTAAAGGCCTCTCTAAGGCCTAATGGTTAGAGAGTTGGATTTGTAACCCAAAGGTTTGCGGGTTCAAGTCTCGGTGCTGGCAGGGATTGTAGGTGGAGGGAGGGAGTGAATATACAGTGCTCTCTTCCAACTTCAATGCTATGACTGAGATGAGACCTTTGAGCAAAGCTCCAAACCCCCAACTGCTCCCTGGGTGCCGCAGCAAAAATGGCTGCCCTTTTCTCCGAGTGTGTTTTCAATTTGTGTGTGTGTGTGTGTGTGTGTTCAGCAGGCCTACTCACTGATAGGTGAAATGCAGAGCACAAATTCCGAGTATGGGACACTATACATGGCCATATGTCACATCCTTTACAATATTTTATTTTTGTGGTCTTTTATTTATTACTTGTTTTTCAATTTTCCATAATTTCTACTGTAAAAATCAATGTAAACTTTTTATTCTTTGCAAAGTGATATGAAGAAAGCAAAATGAGCTTTATGAGAAAAAAGTGCAGATAGTTAATGTTAAAGTTAATGTTAATACATTATCACAAATAATACATTTTAAACAAGAAGTTCATCTGAACTTCTATTATTGTTCAGGACATCCCCTGTATAGGCTATAAAAGATGCTGCTGCAAGTAATTGTGATCACTTTTCATGTGTATTTGAAGAGATTATTTGCAAAACCCGATACACGCCACTTTCAAAAAAAAAAAAAAGAGCTGATTGCCGTGCATTATTCTCCACATATAGCGCAATCTGAAACCTAAACACGTTTTGTCAAAAAGCCGGTATTGTCCACAGTGGCGGCTCCAGGATTTTTGTATTGGGGGTGCTAAGGGGGGGCTTAACTGTTCAGAGGTGGTGCTAAAAAAAACTAATTAAAAACTTTAGCTATCAGTTTTTTTATATATATATAAAGCAGCTTCGAAAAAGGCATATTTTACTTTTTTTCTGTGGTATTAAACTTCTCATATGCCTCTGTTATTAGTAATATACTAATGCCAACTGCCAAATATGACACTTACAAAGTAATATAATTTATGAACGAATATAGAAAAAAGATTTTCAATTCAATAAAAACTACAATTTTTTTTTGTACAATTCATAAAACTATTTCCACACGGGCACACATTGCGGGTGTCGATGATAGAAAGAGATAAGCACCAAATATTGGCAATAGGCTAAGAGGATTTGCATTTCCATTGAAAGTAGGCCTGTTAGATTCTTATTATTATTAGGCCTATTATTATTATTATTAGATTAATTTTATTAATAAATTACATGAAAATATTGCCCCGCAATAATTTCATAGCGCATCACTGCATGATGCACTGTGAGGATAATAAAATAGGCTATTAGCGTACTCTTCATTGAAAATGTTTTTAAAAAGATTTTTTAAAACAGGTCTGTTAATTTATACAATGAATTATAGGCCTATAATTATTATTATTAACACTGCAGTCATCAATGAAAATTCATAACAGCTTTATTTCATGAAAAACAACCTGTTTAACGCGAAATACGTTTCTTCTCATGTTTTTCACTATATGAGCCACAAGAGAAATATTAAGGGAATAATTTAAGACAGTTATATACCGTTATCAGCATATGTTAGAGTAGATTCGTCTCTCGTTGTCTCAGAGTATATGCGCCATTAATGCAGCGTTAGCCGTCAGTTTTAATACTTTCACTTTCTCTATAGTGGATTGACTGAAGTTCACCGTCTTGCGCAAAGTTTGCGTGTTGCTTGCTTGAGTTGCTTGACCCCTCCCTCATATTACCAATTGTTTATAGGCCACATATTTTTTAGGTTTTTAATGTTTATTTTTCAATGTTAATGAGAGTGACACCTAGAGTTAAAAAACAGGAAAATCATTTGGAAATCGTTGGGGGTGCTGTGCCAGGGCTAAGCAAGTTTCTGATGGGGCTATAGCCCCGTCAAGCCCCATCCTAGCGCCGCCACTGATTGTCCACTTCCAAGGCATCGCGAGTTCACGTTTTACTGCAAAAGCCGACAAGCGCCCTTGTTTTTGAACAGAAGCAGTAGTCATGTTTTGGCGAATCAACTGTATTCCAGGTCAGGTGACAGGCTGCACCTTCACTTTGAAGAACTAGCTGGCTGGAGGAGTTTGATCAAGCTGACTAAAAGTGATCGAGGATGGATAATTTCGACGAACTTGATGAGCCTGTGATATCTTGATGAGCCTGTGATAAAATAAAAGCTGAAACGTTTTCACGGAGCCTTGCAAAAGCAACGCGTTACAATGATGAGGAAAAAGCTCTGTGTATTGCGAGTAATCACAACCATACAGTCTATGATCACAACAACAACAACGTTTGTCAGGCATCTACATTTGAGGAGATTACAAAGATTAAACGAGTGTTTTTTTAAACTCTAAAACATGAAATGTGGAGTTATCTCCTTTTGCCCACAAAAACAACTGTTGGAGTTATTTGCTTTTGCTATAAAACAAACGTTTAATATGTAAAAAAAACAAAAAAACATACTTTCAAAGAACTTTAATTTTGTAAATGACCTGTATTTGTTTAAGTTATTATTACTTAATCAAAACAGCCCAACTGCAGTTTGGTGAATGCGCAATAAAAAAATGTGATTTCTGAAAAAAATTTAAATAAAAATGGAGTTAGTGGTTTTTGCAAATGAACTCTTCATTTGTTTCCCCCTAAACTTGTTCCCCTAAACAAAACTTGCATAACATAAATGACCATGGAAATCACTTTTAAGAAAGACTGGATCTGTATATCAGATGTTATTGCACAGTGATAAGTTTTGTTGCTGTTCCCCTAATATGGTGTCTAAGCATATACCATTATAAAACAGGGAAGTCTTAACTGAAGTTAGTAAAGTTTCTGTTGTACAATTCTCTTCTGCCATATCACAAGAAAAACCTAAAACAAATCTATCCAAGACACAGGACTTTGGATTGAGGATCTTATGGCAAGTACAAACCTGTTAACAAAGCTGGTTATGATTTGGAAATTGTAACTTCTACTATCACTATTAAGCTCATTGACCTTGAAGTGAAAGGGTGGAGCAGGTGACAATGAAAGTAACTTTACCTTAAAGAAGGCAACTACAAGTTAAGCCTGGCATTTTTTTTACACATTTCTCCTGAATCAGCAGATATAAATTTGATGAATATGAAAGGTAAGATTTATAGAATCATGCCATTTGTGAGTTTTTTCTTTCAACATTGACAAATGAACCTGAATTGAGTCACGTCAAATGAAAATTTACCTCCTCTTCAGATACGCAGCAAAAGTCAGTTGCACCAATTAATAATGTTAGTAGGTTCTGAGTTTGAATGAAATTACATTTCTATTGTGTAATCTGTAGGAATGAATTTATACTTAAGAATTATATGCAACATAGCAATGTTCATTAAACTTGGCAATAACATTCATTAAGCATTCATTTTGTAGGTATAATTTTGATTACATTCAGCAGGTGGATGTGGTCCCATTTCATTCAGCTACAGAGGCAGTTTGAAACTTTACTTGATAAAGTCTTAGTAGAAAACAGCACAAGCGAGAAACACATTATCATCTCCCCTGTTGAAATCATCCAGATCATGTTTCAAGGTGTGTTTAAAAGCAGAATCAACACTTAAATAGAGTTTTAACATATTTTTAAAATATATTTTTCAAGCATTAAGAATACAAAGTATTCTGCCAGTTAATTGTGTAAATGTAAACTAATCAAATTTTTAAAGTAATGTCTTTCTATCTTTTTTTTTTTTTTTCTCACAAATGAGTATCAACTTATTGACCCAGATTAAGTTCAAAATGCTGAGGTCAAACTGGGGTCTGATGTCAGTGTACTGTGTCACCTGTCTCTTGAAATCAGTGTTGCTGACATGGAGTTCAGATGGTTTAAAGAGACAGAGTGTGTGTCTATCAGAACAGAGAAGTGATGGAGTGAGTGAGTTTTGAGCGCAGAGTGAGTCTGCTGCTTACTGATGAACTGGAGAGAGGATATGCGTCCTTACAACTAAGAAATTTTAGCGTCTCAGATGTTGGCGATTACCTGTGTCAGGTCACCAGTATGGACAGAACAGAAGAGATAACAGTAAAAATAGGTGAGTAACAGTAGGGGCAGATGAGTAATCTAACACTGATGAAAAGTATTCTAAAAAAAAAAAAAAGAATTTATAATATTGTTATAAAAATATGTATTCAAATTTAAATGAATTTTTAATAAATTCACTTATAAATATACTTATAAAATAAAGTGCATATAGTGCATCCACACAAGTAGTATTGACTAGTTTTATGATACACTTATGGTATTTTTTTTAGAGCTTGACAGTCACACAGTTTTGGAATAACATGATGGTGAGTAAATTACAACAGAATTCA
The DNA here is from genome assembly GCA_021397915.2 of Tor tambroides. NCBI lineage: Eukaryota > Metazoa > Chordata > Actinopteri > Cypriniformes > Cyprinidae > Tor > Tor tambroides. The sequence continues at coordinate 59,999 of JAFVLL020022734.1, forward strand.
CAGGAGTGTTTAAAATTTCGCTGTTTTGAGATTTTGGGTTGGTGACCACAGGGTGGCTCCAAATCTTTGTTTGCTTGCTGCCACTCTGGATGATTTGACCAATGATTATATTTGCACCAATTAAAGAAATAATTCAGCCAAAAATGATCATTATGTCATTTACTTTAACCCGCACCTCAACCATCCCAAAACGTTCATCGATGGAACATAATTTTTTTTTTATCCATAAAATGGATGCCAGTGGTAACCAAAACTGTTTGGTCTTCAAAATATCTTCTGTGTTCCACATGAGGGTGAGTAAATGTTACGAATGTTTTAAACCTGGGGTGAATCTTTCCTCAGTTTATATAACCTTGTTTTCAGTCAGTTTTTCAAGTTTTTTGTCTAGTAACCCTTCTATACCTGACTTTTTACAGTAGTCATCTTTATATTTTTTTATACGTTTGATCTTTTCATTCTTCTATATAACAAATACATTTGCAGACTATATAATAAGAATCATGGCATTACTAAACTCATGAAACAATTAAATTTATTAAAATTTATTAATGGATTTATATTTATAAATGTATAGTATTTATTTATTTATTTATTTGCTGTTTTTAATATCAATAGCATGTCTGTTACCATCAGCACATGCTACTACTGTAAGTTCCTCTGTCAACACAATAAATGAAGAATTAGATGACAATATCCAGACACAAATGCTTCTGCAATTTGTAAATAGCTCATTAATGGGACACAGCTCACTTGCTTGTGTGTAATTGGTCAGGAGGTCCTGAACCGTCATCATTCAAGCTCAATAAACATACTGTTGGGTCTATATTGTTTCCCGTCCTTGGTTTAACTTTCCTGTCATGGCTTTTATGGCAAGATAAATGAGAGACAATAACCATCAAGTTTCCGCTTGGACATTAACAGGACTATGGTTGATAGAAGAGTTTTGTCAATGATAAATTTGTTAATAAATACTAGAATAGTAAACACACACACACTCACATAAAGTTTCTTCAAAATATCATTTTATTTACAACTTCTGTGCGTTTGTACATGGCAAAATACATTGTTTTACAATGGCAACTGGCAATTACCAACTTCAAATCTTAAATATATAGAGAACAAACCTAAACACTCCCTAAGCTCCCCACCCCAAACCCCAGAAAAGAAGCAAATACATCTGCACAGTCTCAAGCCGCATAGCAGATGAGCCTGTGTGGTCGTTAGTTTCCAGTCAGCTTCCCATGGAAGTGGATCTGTTTGACACATGTAAACTATGGGCCTTTGAGCTGCTGGTCTTCAATGGGAAGTTAAAATTATGAATCGCTCCCACACCCAATGTCTAAACAGCCAGCTCTGGACTGATTGTTGCTAAATATATCTCATTAAGGAGTTATGGAGTGTCTGGGTGCAAGGGACAAGAGGAACAACAAACTATTTAAAGATATATACAAATCCTAACAAGAAGTCAGTGCTTGAAAAGCAGCTGATTAAAGCGCATACAACATCACCGAGTATTTTAACACATAATACATGAGAAAATGATAAATTATTACAATTAATAATTTGATTTTAAATTAATTTATATACTTGTATACCCATATTCTTTGCACATTAACATCATACAGTATCATGTACTCTGAATAGTGTATGTAGTCATATGTACAGTATTTCAATACAATATCACCTGAATAATAATCAAAACAAATAAATTAATCAATAAATAAGCTTTATAATTATTCAAAGCAGCAGAACACAATTTGTACTTCAACAACGGTAAAGTTAATATCAAAGTCAGTAATGCAAAGTATGCATGGGAATAATCCTGGAAGATATTATCAGGTTGAAAAGTCTTGTGAAGGATATCTGTGGGTGGCATGACCTTGCGAGACAGTTTCCATTCATCCTCCTGCCCTAATGGTGATAAGGAGAAGAAGGATGACAGAAGACTACAGGAGGAGAGCGATGGGGAGTAAATGATGCGTCTTCGCTTTAGGGTAGATTGGGGTCAAAAAGTAGATATGATATACAACTGCCAACTGGCTTCTCATTCCCAGGAACCAGCTTGGAATTGTCTTTGGTCCTCACACACATGTTTTTCAGTCCTGACACCTTCTTATCACAGCTGTGCTTCAGGGTGGGAGTGCAGCTCACACTGCATGCAGAGCAGGAGGGGGTGAGAGCCCCCAGTATCCCCCTTGTTGATGCTGTCTGTCGCCAATGGAACGAGGCGGACGGACTAAGATGTACAACATGCATTCTTTGTCAACTGTCCCATTCTCACATCTCAGCAGTGACATGCTGATTTGTGAATGAATTCCATGGTGAAATCCAGAGGCAGAATTTCAGTAGGCAGAAATGTTACTGAAGAAAAGATTAAGCGGCCTAAGGAAACGTAATATTTCAAAACAGCTTAATTGGTTTGAGACATTTCAGAAGTTCATACTGTCCTTTTCCGATGTCTCTCTTTCATGATCATCTGTTTATTGCTTAGGTTTTGCACTGAAATAATGGGTCTCATTCATTAATAATTGCATGGATTATTTTGCATTTACATCCACAGGAGTACTTCTCACAAAACGCTTTTGCATAACATGTACATATGCACATGAATTTCTTCCTGTCCTCCATCTAATGTTAATACTTATTTACATAAAACACGGCCAAACAATCAATCGCTTTCTGCACAACCTTTCCTTTACAGCCTTGCTTCACACTCAGCAGCAAACATAAGACAAGCAATGCTAAGTTTGCATCCTCAAAACCAGTTCAAACACAATAAACACCTTTTATACAGACCTAGATTACAAACCTCTCATTAGCCAGCTGTACATAAGTATATCTGTGTTTTTCTATAGAAAAACATTGGAACTTAAGCTATAATGTACTTTTCTTACTTTTTACTGTATATGATGAAATCTATTCAGAAAATTTCATCTTCCACCTAGAGCATGTGATTTTTGCCAATGTGTTTTTAGCTGTTCCCAATGTATTCATTCATTTAGAATGAATTTAAGCACTTAAATGTGTTGCTGAATCATGATTTGTCCTTAAAAAATTATATGCAGATTTCACACACAAATTTGTGTGTATGACTGGTTAATGAATGAGACCCATTGTTGTAAGACTGCTAATTGTGAATATTCAGAGTAGGAGTTGTTCTCAGACACATTCAAAAGTCCAGACTGATCCGTTCTGGTCTGTTTTACCCCTCGTTTACAAGACTTCTCTGATAAGCGTTTCACTTCATCTTGGACAGTTCATATCAAATACATTCTGTTAGGCAGGAAGCTGCATATTGACTCGGCAGTGTTACGACAGATACGATACTGAGCTTTGTGGAAACTGGAAACAGGCCGTTTCACAGGCTTTTTGTCTCTGGTAATGTCACTGGACTGACCCTGTGGTGCTTGAGTTCACTGCCATCTTTACGAAACACCCACTTAGCGAAGACTCTGCTGACGCAAACGATATGGCCAAGTATGTAACGAGTTAGAATTGATATAATCTCTGACTTAAACTTCAGTCTTTACTGATAAGAACAGCTCATTTATCCCGGCTGATCTTGAGGCGTGTCAGTGGTTCA